>JAHUUD020000076.1:0-190000 GCA_020010945.3 Muscidifurax raptorellus
CTCTCTCTCTCTCTCTCTCTCTCTCTCTCTCTCTCTCTCTCTCTCTCTCTCTCTCTCACTCTCTCACTCTCTCTCTCACCCTCTCACTCTCTCTCTCTCTATCTCACTCTCTCACTCTCACTCTCTCACTCTCTCACTCTCTCTCTCTCTCACTCTCTCTCACTCTCTCTCTCACTCTCTCACCCTCTCATTCTCTCACTCTCTCCCTCTCTCTCTCTCTCTCTCTCTCTCTCTCTCTCTCTCTCTCTCTCTCTCTCTCTCTCTCTCTCTCTCTCTCTCTCTCTCTCTCTCTCTCTCTCTCTCTCTCTGTTGCTCTCTCTCTCTCTCTCCCTCTCTCTCACTCTCTCTCTCTCTCTCTCTCTCTCACTCTATGAATTCATTGTAAAATCAATAGTAATTACGGCTTTTAAAATAATAGATTTGAACCCCTGGTTGATGATGTTGAAACCAGTTACTATAATCATTATAAAAATGTCATTATGACTATTTTCAAAAAAAACGCTGCCTGGAAACCCTAGAAATTTAGACGAACTGGACCAAATGCTAAGAGAATATCGCCCTATGCGTGAATTTTATAAGGGAATAGCTAAAGCTACCGATGATTCTGTAGCTCTTATTTTGATCCACGATAGTATGTTGGAACCCTTATCCGAATGTACGCAATTATTTGGTGATGGTACTTTCGAAGTACGTATACAGACCGATAGATCTACCTTTATTATTAAGATATGGGTGATAATCAAAAAACGCGATTTTTTGGCCTGACTTTTGGACGAAATAAATGTTCATATGAAGGCTATTATTGATTTTAAATTTTAAGACTTTTACATGTTATTCCAATCCTAGATGGGGTTAATTTTCTGAAATTTTGTTATGGCAGTCCTGTGTGCTTTCAAAATATGTGTTGGACTACCATAAAAAAAAGTTCAGAAAATTAATCGCATCTGGGATTGAAATAATATGGAAAAGTCTGATATATAAGCCCGAGCCGAGATAGCCTGTTTTTGAAGCGGCAGCCCAGATAGCCTGTTCTTCCACTCAGGCATCGATATGTTGTACTTTTTGACCAAATATGTTAGATATACATAAGGTAAACGGCCCTATTATGAGACAGCGTTTTACAGGTTGAGGACGGTTTTTGATTTTTTAAATTTATTAGGTATTTAATAGTGTACAAGTTTTTGTGGAAATATTTGGCTTTGGGTTTCATGAATAAGTACGATTTTTTTTTATTTCAAAAGATGTTAATATGATAAATTAATAAATAAAACATTACAGCTGTTTTGATGTCCCTATTATGAAACAGAGTGAAAATGGCTTGTCCGTGTGTCTCATATACATTGTCCCTATTGTGAGACATATAAAAACAAGGCATAAATTACACTAATCTTATAAATATAAATAACAACTCATACTGTTGTGTACAAAAGAACATGAACAATAGATATAATTTAAAAAAATAATAAATTATGATAATACGAGCATGACTCAGTGCGGATGCGTCTCTAGCTTTATCTTCTTTTGGATTTCTTTCATCTTTTCTTGCAGCAATTTTTTTCCTGTGCTAGCTTCTTTTTTTCTTCTTGTAGTTGTTTCTTTTTGGCCAATTTCTCTTCTTTCTCTTTCTGTTTTCTTTCTTTTTCCAGTTGCCATTCGAACCAGGCATCAGAGGTGCCAGCTGATGGCAGTTTGGGTTTACCGGAGGCTTCCACTTTAACTCTTTTTTTCTTTGGCAGGTACTCGGTTGGAAGAGTGAAAACATTTTTAAATATCTCCATCTTTATGTCCTTAGCTGAAAAAAATATTATATAATTATTAGTTTATATCATGGAAATATAAAAGTCATCATTAATAAATGTATTGTAGTACCTTCATTAATTTCTTTGGTTTGTTCGGGCACTGGTGAGTCTACATTAGCCAATTTGCTGTCGTTTTCCTGTTCTGGTGCATTCGAAGACGAATTTATCCAGTCGCTTTGAGGTTGAACACTGCTGTTTTCTTTGGTTTGTTCGATTACTGGTGAATCTGCATGAGCCAATGTGTTGTCGTACTTCTGTTCTTGTGTATTCGAAGATGAATATATCCAATCGCTTTCAGGTTGCTGAGAATGGTCTGTAAATATTTATGTAAATAGTTATTATTAATGTATACGAATGTTAAGATTTAAGATGATACAATATTAACCTACCATTTTCAGCCAAGTCCTCTGATACATTGTCCACATACATGATCTCAGCATTCATTATAGCACGAGATAAATCTATATCGTCTGGAAATTCGACTTGTACTTTTTCTTCAAAAGGCTCAATAATTTTTGTTACATTATTGTTTTCTTCTGTACACACAGCTGATCCGTTGTCACTAGTAACTGATGAGTCCAGCTCATTTTCAGTTACAAGTTCATGATTTTCTACTGTAGAGTTACTTCTAGCATTCACTGTATCACCAGGTTTTACTATAGTGTATTTATCAACTAGCAGGACATCACTCTTGATAGTAGGTTTCTTTTTTAAATTACACGAATCTACATATATAATAAAGGTATCTAATATCTACAGTTACTATTAAAAGAATATAATAAATGGATGATTAAAATACGCAATAGATTGATTAAATATTTATTTAAAAGCATTAAAAACAAGTGTTTGTGTAAACTCTAAAATTTGCTCCAAAATTCATAGAAAATCAATTCAATTCATTATTACTTGTATAAGGATTGATTGTGTATATAAATAAAAATCAAAATTTAAATATTTAGTCAATTTAAAAAGAAAAAGGTAAAAATAATAGTTCTAACCAGTTTTCGAAGACTTCAACCGATACCAATACTCAAACAAAGCTTTGTTTTCCAAATTTCCTGTCCACGAGCCAGTAGGTAAATCTTTTTCAAATCTATGTAATAAACCAGGTGATAATTCACTCAGGTTATCTTGAAACTTTTGTGGGTGAAAATCTATGGATTCTCCATGACTGGCAGAGACTGGTTGTTTTGATTTTTCTTTTTTCTTGTTAAGGATATCGTAATCCACTACATTGGGATTGAACGGTACCAAGCCTGTTGCTCTAAAGCCATTCTTTATGATGTCTTCTTCTTGCATTGACTCGAGCGTTTGTTTTAAAACTGTACCTACATCTTCTTTTTTTAACTCTTTCATATTCTTCTCCGTTTTTCATCTAGTTACAGTTTTCTTCCAAGCCTCTTTAAAGGGATGAAAGAAGGCGATGTCAAGTGGCTGCATGATATGAGTAGAGTTCGGGTACGAGCCAATAATTTCTATTTTCTTCTCTCTACAAAATTTCACCAATGGCATTGTAAGATGAGACGAGTGGTTATCCAGGTATAGCACAACAGGGAATTCGATTTTTTCTTGCAATAACCAGGGATAAAATACATTTTTTCATGTACTCGTAGAATAACTCCAAGGTCATCCAACCATTATCTGAAATTCCAACACCCCAGCCAGTTGGAATTTTAGCTATTATACTTCTTGGTAGCTTTTCTTTATACGGAAACAATGTAACAACCCACCCATAGGCTCTCTCGCGACAAGCCCCAAACACCGCGCCGCTAGTACCGTGCACCGACGCTAGGTGGCCACGCTCCTCCGGCGCGCTGCCCGCTAACAAAGCAGCACCGCGCGGGGCATATAAAGAGGCCGGCCGGGACGGCCAAGACACCTCCCCCAACGGTCCTCACCGACCAAAGAAAGCCGAGCTTAGGCAAGTGCAAGTATTAGTCGAGCGAGGAATAAACCGTTCTTTTTGTTTAAATAATTACCAGCGTAATTATTTCGCCCTTCCCTCACCTTTCACCTCCTCTAATCCCACGCCCATGAGAGAGAGTGGGAGAGAGGCTGACCGGGCCGAGTTGGAGCTGCTCCACGGTTACTTGGCCACAGCCAACCGGCGCATCACCCTCCTGGAACGAGCACAGCAGCAGCCGACAAAGGACTCATCCAGGGCGCCTCAACGGGCGCTCCCTGATCAGCGAACCGGCACAAGGGGATCACTTCGCTTCTCCTACCCCTTTCCCTGCCCAGGAGCAGGAAGGATTAAGCAGGTCCAACCGGCCTCAGCAGGCTTCCCCGCGCCATCGAGCGCCCTCTCTTCCTCCCATCAGGCCCGCTTATATCAACAAGATCATTGGAGGAGCTCGTTTCCCTGATGCACTGTACATAAATAATACTGTGATACCTAGTTTTACATCATCTGTTATCTTGTACGCTGTCAGACTTCCTTTCTTCGTCAAAATTTTATTAGATTTTGGACAAAGAGCTACGTTGGTTTCATCGCAGTTGAAAACACGAGTAGGGCTGATATCTAGCAAGTTTTTATAGCTTAAATAGTTCTTCTGCTCTTCAAACCAATCTTGTAGATCTTCTTGGGTGACATCAGCTCTCTTGTGGCTGAGATGTTGTGGAGTTCTGATGGTCAAATCAGGATGTCGCCTCTTAAAACCTTCATACCAATGCCTGCCCGGACGATTGGCAATGAAAGGATTGGGTTTGTTTGTGGATGACACATACGTTTCAACTGCATCTATCAAGTCATCTTTTGACACGGGCAGGCCCATCTTTGCCCTGTCAAATATCCATTGTACAATGTCTTCTTCTTCAGCAGCATCAAGGACTGTCGAGGGACCACTTCTTTTGCCCTGAGTCGAAGGATCTTTCACTTTTCTTGCAAGTGTTGCGGGGGAGACACCATAGGTCCTTGCAACGGATCGTAAAGACGATTGGCTTGCACTGTATGCTTGGATAGCATTTTTCAGAGCTTCAGAGGTGTACAACTTTCTTTTCAATTTTTTTTTTTTAACTTCTTTGCCACCAACAGCCACAGCAGATTGCCGTCTCACATTGCTCCTCTTTGGCTTCTGCTCAGCACAATTTCTAAAATTCCATTTAGAATTTTTTTTTTATGAGCTGTCCTCTTTTTCCTCTTTGACATCTCGGATTAACAAATCAGGCTGAAATAATTATTTTATTAAATTTTGGAGCAAACTTATGCAAAATTTGAGGTCAGATTTCGAAATTGACCCATATAACGTCACAAACTCTTACCTGAATACAAATTTTTAAATAATCGTAAACATCCACGAGTATTTAATAGTTGCAAGTCAAAAATAGTGGTTATTTTGATGGAATTATTTAAACAAATAGCACTAAACACCTCCGTCTCATAAAGCCGTACACGAGCACACGGATGTCCCTGGATTATGGAACAGTCTGTTCAGCGTTTCATAAATACGGACATTTCAAATCGGAGTGTACGTATTGTGAAACACTTGAAATAAAAAATTAAATTGCAAATATTTATATAAAAAGCTCAACGTTTTTGAAAGTAGGACCTTTAACAATAAAATTAAAATAATAGTCGCGTCTTAACAGTATTTGAATACTCGATTTTAAATAAATAAATGTATCGTGAATGTCCGCCTTGTTGTCCCATAATGACACCGCTTAAGTATAGGATCAGAGGCTGTATAAGTATACCGAATGATTTTCTATAAATATACATTACCTCTTATCTATTCTATATTATAAATTAAATATTAATATTAACAATTATAATAAAGTTGATTTGGGTATTAATTATATTGTTTTTTAGGTTTAATTTGCATATTAAATTGTCTGTATCATAAATGGGGACGCTGCCTCATAATAGGGCCTTTTACCTTACCACGGTAATTACTTTTAGAACATATAATGATCAAGCTGGCACATTTAACATATAGCACGCACAGCCTAATTAACTATTCTTTTAGTTCATAAAAATGGTTTAAACTATTTTTACCAGTTTATGAGGACCTCAAGAATATTTTCTTTTTACTGCAGGTATAAGTGATATCGATATTCGCGTTTTTCTGATAATCGCCCATATACAAATCACAATTATTTTATTTATTTGTTTATGAAGTTGTTTTCCTACTATTACGTTATATTAAATTTCTGGTATTTGATTGTCAATAAGTGATTTTCAAATTACATTATTTAACGTAATTGCAGATTATTCCTAGAAATTTAGGAATCGCTCAAGTGTACATTATACATTTTCGAAAATTAGATACAGTAAGTAATTAAAAAATATAATAAAATTGAATAGTATGCAGTTGCTACATGTATCATAAAAATGTTTAGGGTTTCGCATCTATTTTTGTTTTTTGTTCATCAAGAACAACAAGCATGTACAATGCAATGTGGGAAAAAATTTTCGAAATTGTGCCAGTTCTTAAGGAAAACGTGCGCTCGTTAATGGGCGATTATGAACGATCGCAAATAAATAGCGGAAAATTGAATTTTCCTAATGCAGTAATTTCTGGATGTTCATTCCATTTTAAACAAGTAATTATTTATTATTTATATATAATCAATAACCATGTGCAAAAATATCTGTGGTTCTCAGAAAGAATTGCCTCAGTCCAGTTTTGTCATAAATTGATTAAGATTGATTTTTATACCTCTTTAAGGGGGAGTGGGAACTAAAGCTTCGCATACATGCCACGGGGTATTTAGTATTACAAATGCCAAAAAAAAACTAAAAGTCGGATTGAGATTTTCTTTCGATAGAAGGATTCACTGATCTTAACCCTATGGCGTTACGTTCATTATATTGATGACATTTCAAATTAAAAAGAGTTAATAAGTAAAATGGGGGTTTGAGGTTAGCGCTGCAATCGCGTAAACACCCGTTAACACCCCCTCGTATTTCACAACTTCTAGAGAAACTAAAAGTCCGATTGAGATTTTCTTTCGATAGAATGATTCATTAAACTCAACACTTGGCGCCCTGGTCTTGGTTTTTCGTGGCAAGCTATATTTAAAAAGTTTCGTGAAGTAAAAAACAGTGTTTTTTGCTCCCACATCCCCTTGAATAAAGTACTTTTCATATAAAGATCTCAAAACATACCAAGGTGCTATACTACTCCCGGAATAGTCATGCGTTAACCGCTTAAGTACGCCTGTCAGAATCCATTCCTACATAGAATAGTACATTACGATACTAGTGGAATAAGTAGTCTTTTACGGTACGGCGTGTATTAGCTAAACCACGTGCTATGAAGGACGACTTATTACACGAAAATCGTACGATATTTTATAGCACTGACTAGTATAAATTCTCAGTCACGCCTATCCGTTGAATAAGCAGTCCATTTTTGTACCATGAAGTTAGCGTACGAGCGCAGCAAGTACGATAAACACGCAGTGCTATAAAGATCTTAAGTCCACTTGTATTTAGAATAATTAAATTTATATCACTGCGTGGCATAAGTCCGCACTTATGTCAGGCAGATGCTATAAAATATTGTACGATACACGTGTCATAAGTCGTTCTTGATGGCACAGCGTTAAGCTCACTCGTTGCGCTCGGGCGCTTATACACACCGTGCCATAAAGTACGATTTAGGTCACTAGTATCGTAATGTACTAATATCTTTGCCGGAATATAACTTTATCAAACGGTATGCCAGTCCATAATATACAGATTCAGCTAATAAATAACTTTTTGCATGAGGAACTTCTGCAGTCTGCAAACTAATATCTCGTTACTCTTGTTCGGCGTTTCTCTTTGAAAGCTCTGATATCGAGAGTATTTATTCATTAAATCGAGTACGTATTTACAAAATGACGACTTATTCCTTGAAATTTACGTTATAAGTATCAGTTTCGTGTTTTTGGAAATAATATAATTCTACAAAAATCAGAAGTCAACGTAAATCATATCTCCTAGAGTGTGCGCTCAAGTCCAGTGTTTCCAGAGTAACTGACTCAACTCAAATGTTTGCCGTAATTCGCAAAAAATCAAACAAATTAGAGATTCACATGATCATGTTTGTGATATTATTATTTATCGTTACTCATTTCTCTAAGTTTTGATCTTGCAGATCAGTACGAACATTAAAGTCGTGTTTTTGGCAAAACGTGATAAATGGACTTAAACAATTTTTCCGGGAACCCGCAGATATTGCTCTCACAACATAAGCAGTCCATTTTTGCACCGTGCGGTTCATAATATTAATAATGGGCTACATATGCCTTGGGTATAAGGTATGACATTAAGCGTGCTAAAATAATAATTTCATAAAATTATAGGCTATTGCTAAGAAATGGGATGGTTTAAACATTCATGTTCAGCATGATCACATCTTGGAAGCTACATATGCATTAGTCCATCTGCCAGCAGATAGAATTAATGAAGGGGTAATGCATATTACAAATTTAATTGATCACTTAAATGAAACAGACGATGGCCAGAAATTACAAACATTTGGAAGATATATAAGGTAATTTTGCAACCATGACTTTTTCACAACATACACTCGACGGAAGGTGATTCTTGCCGAACGTTTTTAAAATCGTGAATTTTGATTAGTTATAATTTTGGAATCAGCCAATCTGATTGAGTATGTAGTTGCCGCATTTGAAAATGATTGCATTAGCCGTGCTTAATAAGCAAAAAAGCGCAAAATTCTATACGTGTTACAAAAAATATGGTGCGAACTAAGAGCTAAGTAGGCTTTTTGACCTCGCGTGAATATTGCCGTACTTTGGTCTTTGGCTTGCAGACGAACTCGCCTTCAGGCTCGTGCTAGCTCGCCCTCGAATCGTACTGGAAGCCCCACACTCGGTATAAAAAAGCCCTCTTTACGCTCTTTGTATACAATATACTATTTTTGTCCATTTAATAGTGGAAAAAATAACTTTTTAGTCAGCCGGTCAAAAAAGAGTCACTTTAATCCCGATTAATAGGTACAAAAGCGCGAAAATTGTTCGTATGATACAAACAATTATTTGTATCGCAATACTTATTAAAATGTATCAATGATAAGCTATTATTTCATAAACTTATAAACAATTTTTCTGTCAAGAACATTTTGGCTTCCTTTGGCCGACTTGATCTCGGTATACGAACAACCGATTCGTTCGAATAATACGTGTGAAAACACCAATTTACACATGGGAAAAAAGCTTGGTCCTCATCCCAACATTTGGAAGTTTCTTGGTAAACATATATTATAGTACATTGTGCAATGAGTGCGGTGAGTTGACAATTACGCTCGCGGCTGATTCGGCGACATGAAGCCCACGAACATGATTGGCAACTTACCACACTAGTTATACACAATATTTTTTATCACTCGTACTCAGAAAGTGCATGTATTGGAATGAGAGAGTTTAGATATTTTAGATAGAAATAACGCTTGTACAATTGGCCATCTTGCCTATGCAAAAACCCTTACGTTATTTAGCACTTTAGGAACACGAGTGATAAAAAAGAAATTGCTGTATTTAATATTCATACTGATTAAATTTTGAATTTTACAGATAAGACTTTAACATTTACTAATGTAACCGTCAGAAATTATAGACGTGTCTCACGAGGTCTTACTGTAAATACAAAAAGACCACAACAATTAATTGAAGCTGACATCAGCATTATGGAAGCTGAACAGATTTTCAGATTAGGAAGGCAAGATGTATTTCAAATACAATTGTATATCGTGTATATAGGGGAGATGCGCCCAGTATGGTTATCCTTAGCTATTTCGAGCGTAACTTTTAATTGACGCGCTAAAAGTCCGAACCCAAAATTTCTACGTGTTTTCTAGTCCATTTTATGAAAGGAAAAAAATTGAAGCAAGTCAAACCCGTCATATAAAAAAGTTATCTGCATATAAATGTAAAACGTTGATTTTACGAGTATGCAAAAAGTTGCGCCCAGTATGGATAATTTTAGTTATTGCAGTTGTAAATATTTATTTACTAAGAAAAAAATTAACATTGATTTATTCCTAAAACAGCCCTTTATAATATAGAAATCATCCCGATTCGATTTCCTGCACAATAGTCAATTCGCAGGATAGATATAAAAGGTGCACTTTTGGAGGTTCTAAATTTTAGTTATTTTAATGATTTTGGCACTATAATAAAATTTTCCACTCAACTCGAGTCCACTTTAGTATTCTTTGTAATAGGCATTCTTTATATTATAAAAGAGAAAATTCAATAATTTCTACATTCTTAGGGATATTTGCGTTAGCCATACTGGAAAATACTCGTATTATCCATACTGGGGAAAATATAAATAAAAATGTTTCAGCTCGCATTGCTCGTATAATAATAGTCTATAGTTTTACCACGTCCCAATCGACTCGGGAAGACCTAAAGTTTGCATAAAATTTACTAGACAGACATGAGTGCACATAGGAAGAAAAGGATGAGCCTCGTAAAATAATTTTTGACGCTCTTGAAATCAACAATTTACTTACTCATATAACGTCTGCTATGATAAATTTAAAATACCGGCCCCAATAAATGTTTAATTAATGAAAGAAAACAAAATAAATTTCATTTATTCAATTATCACAGACTTACTTAAAATTAGTAATTGCAAATAATACTTTTTTAAAAACAATTTAAGGCCAATATAGTCAATAAAATTTTTCA
This sequence comes from Muscidifurax raptorellus, assembly GCA_020010945.3. NCBI lineage: Eukaryota > Metazoa > Arthropoda > Insecta > Hymenoptera > Pteromalidae > Muscidifurax > Muscidifurax raptorellus. Next base: position 10,446 of record JAHUUD020000076.1, read on the forward strand.
TTTTTTTGATGATATAAGGTATATTTGTCCATCTAATGTATAACATTTTCTACATTCTTTTTATGAACGCAATATTTTACGTTTGAGTTAAATAAGACAATAAATATTGTACAATACTCGTCTCATAAGTGGTATTTCATAGCACGGCGTTAAGCACCCTCGTTATGCTTGGGCGCTTATATCCGCATGCCGTAAAGGGCTATTTATGGGACTAGTATCGTACTACTATTGTATAGGGGAGATGGGCCCAGAACAGAATATTGCCTAGTACGAACTGCTATTAGTTCCTCGCCTCTGATGGAAGATCGGGGCTCTTGCGCCAAGTGAGTCAGTAGTTTTTGGCGTTTTGAAAGTCATTTTTTGAGGCCGTAGTGTTAGAGCGAGAGGAGCAAAAGTTATTCGAAAAGATTTGATTTTTACTGTTTCGTTGCTGTCGAAATATAATTTTCCCGACTTAACTGTTCAATCACAATTAATTTCAATATGCCTTACAACTGAAAAAGTTTTTTGAAATTTAAACTTGAAAACTCTTGAAAAAATTCAGAGTCAGTGATATTTTTTACATTTTTTTGCTGTATAATCTTAAAGTATAAAGGTCACTTTTTGTACCAGTACCAAATAAAGTTTGGTCTATTGCATGGGCGACGTTTCTTCAATAGTCCAAAAAGTGACGATTTTTGGTTTTGTATATTATTAAGCTGAATTAAAGAATAAATGATAACAAATTGTAGGACAGCAAAGACCCCTATAACAAGATGTGAATTACTAGAGTTGAGCTACGCTTGATATCAAAAACCTAAAAGGCTATGTATGTCCGTAGTGAGCGCACCTCCCTTATGACGACAATTTAAATTTGCGATATTTAAATTTATTATAGTTATAAATATATTTTCTTATGAATATAACAGAATGTGTTTTATAATTTAATAATACTCGTGTTTAGTATTACATGATAGTATGTATTTTACAGATATACTGTACCTGAGTTATTATTGCGCATCTCGGCCTTAAGACGAGTCCACTTAGCTAGAAGTTTGTTGATAATACATATATACATTTGTTTATAAAGAAAAATCTCTATGCTTATAAGAAATCGGAACACCTTACATATTACTACTTTGTCTTTTACTATTTATTAGTAAATATATTTTTTTCCTTACACAAGCATGAAATAGGTTCTTTTTCTTGTCTGAAATTGGAGAGAATTGCACATTTTGAGCGTGTTTTTAAAGTATGTCAAAAAATATTTCATTTTGATTATTTATTTCTAAGTGTGACGTGTGTTGTGAACTAATTAAAATGCACTATTCTCTCTCCTTCTTTCAGACATAAAAAAGGCCCTTTCTGACTCTTGTTGAAAAAAATACGTGTTTTTAAACAGCTTATTTTCTCCTCTTTTCATGCAATGTACAATAATTTTTGTTTGTTTGTTTTATTTTTATAAAAAGAGTTGTGAGCATTAACGAAATAAGAAAAGTTAATGAGGTTTCAGTATTACCTTGCGCATGAAATACAACTTTGTAAACAATTGCTTATATTTATTTTCTACTCTAAAAATATATATTGAACATGTTTCTAATTATCATTTACAGTTACAATGTACAATCAATGGGCTGTGCAAGACAATATTAATGAAAATGAAAATGATGCGAATCTAAACGCGAATGATGTAAGGTTGCATGTTGAATTTTTACGTGAGAATCTTCAACGTAACCCTGGAGCAGGTATCAGCAATAACAAATATTTCTCATTTTAAAAACGATGAGCTCGTCCGTGTTTACTTTAAACAATTTATGTATGTCTTCAAGGTTAAGCGCATTTTTATTTACGTTTTGCATAATTCAGAATCCAAGCAGATTTCGAATTTTGTTCTCGACAGTGGGTTATAACTAGAAATTAGTCTACTGGGCAGTTTTACCTCTTAAATTCCTCTAAGATAGGTGTGATTTGATAATTGAATCTGTGAGTTACCCTATGTTAATGAAAATTATTAATCATGTCTTTTTACAAACTATTGAAACCGGACAAGTATTCGGAGTTCATACAGCGTGTCTAAAATCCATTTATCGTCATTGATTAAATTGACTCCTAAATGTTTTCCTGCCCTATCTCGCCGGTGGCTACAAAAACGCCTTAACGGGGTGTGAGAGCTAAAGCTTCGTAAACGCGCCACGGGGAATTTAGTATTTCAAATGTCAAAAAAAAAACTAAAAGTCGGATTGACCTTTTCTTTTGATAGAAGGATTCACTGATCTTAACCCTATGGCGTTACGTTCATTATATTGATGACATTTCAAATTAAAAAGAGTTAATAAGTAAAATGGGGGTTTGAGGTTGGCGCTGCAATCGCGTAAACACGCGTAAACACCCCCTCGTATTTCACAACTTCTAGAGAAACTAAAAGTCCGATTGAGATTTTCTTTCGGTAGAATGATTCATTAAACTCAACACTATGGCGCTCTGGTCTTGGTTTTTTGTGGCAAGCTTTATTTAAAAAGTTACATGAAGTAAAAAACAGTTTTTTGCTCCCACATCCCCTTAATTCCTCGTATAAAAATTTTGTAGTGTTAGTACTGTCACTATGAAATTTTCATACTATAAGTATCAGAATTAGTGATAGCGGGTTCTCGAAGCTGCAGCTGAGATAGAGCTCTCTTCTTCCACTTAAGCAACGTAACCCTTACGAAAAAGACTCAAAATTTGAAAGTTAACTTCCAAAATTGAGTTTTTATTCTTAAAATCGAGGATTTTCCCAAAATATTGGAAAATTTGCTATACTTTGGCATACCTTGGCACACTTGGCACACTTTAACACATTTTGGCATACGTGGGTTTTTCGGGTATTGAGGAAAATTTTTGATCGAATATATATAATCAGAAAAATTTGGATTCCTGGCAGATTCCCCTGTTAGGCAGCTAATTAATAATTGGGACTATTATTTAAACATTACTTTATTGCTATTTTCCAGATCTTAGATTGTTAACTTTATTAACTTTTTTTCATGTTTTGCCAAGATTTACGACGAACAGCAGCTTTAACCCTTACTGAAAAGACTCCCAAATTTTAAGAGTAATACACTCAGAAAAACTCCCAAAGAACAACTCTCGATTTGAGGGTATTAAGACATTTACATGCTCGGCAGTGAATGCTAATATCATTAACAATCGTTTTTTTGTGCGCTAACAGCAATAATTCATGCAACTGTTAATTAATATTGTAAAAATACTATGTATCTAAAGCTGCTTAAAGTACATGAGCCCGAATTTATGTATGAACTGTAATGAGTATACGTAGCTCAGTGGTAGAGCACCAGCTTACTGACCCGAAGGTTCCGGGTTCAAGTCTCACCACCGCTAGAATTTTTTTTTAACTTGAGAGTATACACTCAACTTGGGGGCAACTCTTAGTTGAGGGTGCCAAACTACCCTCAAATTAAGAGTTGATATTTGAGAGTTTTTTAGGGGTTTACTCTCAAAATTTGAGAGTCTTTTTCGTAAGGGAATGATGAATGTAGTATAGAGATCACGTGTAAAGTGAACTGGATAACATACTTAGTCTTACACAGGAAATGCTTTTGAAAATGAATATGTCGTGCGAAGACGGCGACGGAATCATGTTGGCAGGGATCAGCAACTCATGCCAGAACCTGCCCAAGCTCCTAGACAGGGACCTAATGGAGAACCTGCCCAAGCTCCTAGACGAAGAGGTAGGCCGCCCATTCGAAATGCTCGACGAGTCGAACCGCAAGCGCCTGCTCGTCAAGCGCCTGCTCGTCAAGCGCCTGCTCGTCAAGCAAGGGCCCGACCTGTAGCCCCAGCCCGAAATGGACAACGGGCGAGAGGCCGACCAAGGCGCAATCAGGTTGAGCGAGAAAATGCTGAAGTAAATGATTCCTTCATTGTCCGCGAAAAATATTACTATCCTTATATAAAAAAGTCAAGACCAGATGTTGTGAAGTCAAGATAGACGTTATGTGATTGGCTCATGTAGTGCGCATGCGTCTAAGTCAGGAAGTCGAAACGTCGTTTAGGTTAGGGCACGCGAAGAGCACTGTACAAGATCTAGTCTCAAAAAAGTAACTACGACTTCATGTCGTCTTTTCCTTCGAAGACAAGCACAATTCAAAAGAGAAATTTTTCCATGACCTGTTAAACTTAAGTATTCGAGTCATATACTTTAAATCATCTGGTCCTGAACGAATTTATTTTACGACGCTATAAACGATAAAATTTATAAAATCATATAGTGATAATTTCAGCTATAATAATACACCCATATATACTTAAGGAGCGATCAAAGGTTATCGTTTGTAATGTAATGATCGGCGCTGCATTCAGGTGAAAAATTTACACGATGTACCACGCAACATGCAAATATCAATATCTAAAAAATGCGTCTGCTACGTCGAGTTTGTGCGCTAACGGTTACATTAGGAACTATAATCTCCGACCGCCCCTTAAGAGCCATACGAATACACATCTTCGTTAATTTACAAAAAATAATATTCTTCTTGAAAAACAAAAACAAAACATAGAATGCGGCCAACAATGGAGAAAATTTGAATCTGCCAGCTCCTAACGATGAGGATAGGTTAGCCCCTCAGGAACGTGAAGCTGATATTGTAGCACAAGTAAAATATTACAATATATTTGTAGTGAAATATTTTATCATTTTTGAACGTAAAATATGGATGTGTATTATAGCCCATAAATAGTACATTACAATACTTGTGGTATAAATAGCCCTTCACGGCATGGTGTGTATAAGCGCCTGAGCTTAGCGAGGGTGCTTAACGCCGTGCTATAAAGGACAACTTATGAGACGAGTATCGTACAATATTTAATTTATCAAAAAACCTACTGCTTTTTCATATAAACGAAAACGATAATCGTTATGAAATCGTATATTAATGGTTTTTGCTATTGTAATACACTGACATATATCATCGGAATAACAATGAATCACGCATCAGAATATTGGGGGTTGGTTTCGTTGTTAATCGGACTTTCAGAACAAGGTTATGGCGCTTATGATGCTAGATATCCGTATTCTCACTATTCTCAGTGGCATGACTAATAAAGATTCCAGTTAACAACGTGACCTTCTGCCATATTGGGAGGCATGATTCAAAGTTATTGAGTCCTGCGACTGTACCAAAGAGCTGTACATATGCACATTTGAGTTAATTTTACAAACAAACTAACATTCACCTGAGATTGTATAAAAAACGCAGAATGCGACCGATGATGAGGAGGATCGGGATAGGTTAGCTCCTGACGATGAGGCTAGGCTTGTTCCTCAGCACCGCGAGGCTGCTGTTGTGATCGACGATGAGGGGGATTTGGATATGCCAGTTCCTAACGATGTGGCTAGGATAGCCCTTCAGCAACGTGCAGCTGCTGCCGTTGCACAAGTAAACTTACCAAATATATTCAATGTAGTGCAATCTAAAAAGTATCTCTAAAACCAAAAAAAGAAAGCAGAATAACCTTCTACATTTTTGCTTGAAATAATAATACATTTTGCGACAAGGGGAGAAAATAAGCGATTTCAAGCGAGCGTGGGGTGTTTAGCACGAGTCTGAAATCGCTTTTCTCCCCATGTCCCACACCGTATTTTTCGCAACGAAGGTATGAAATGACCCTTTTTTATGCCTGAAAGTAGCGTAGGTAATCGTGCATTTTGAGTCGTGCACAATGTTGTTGTGTATTTTTATATTTTCAATTTTGTTAAGATCAGATATTCGCGTCACTGCTCATCTCGATTTTTAATCGACACTTACGCATGCGCAGTAACGCGTTTTGTCTTTGCCTTATAGAAGAATGAAATTTGTAAAAATTCAAAAATAGACATCGTTAGCGGGGAGAAAAAATTTTCTCCCCGCTTCAACTCGAACTTTTCCAACCACGCTCGAAATACACAATTTTCTACGCTACTTTCTGGCATGAAAAAGGGTTCATTTCATGCCTGAGTTGGGAAAAATATTTTATCATTTTTAAAGTAGCATATTGATAAATATTAAGCTTTTACTAAAATTAATTATTACTCAAAAAAGCTACATTTCGTATAAACGATAAAATTTAAACCTAATAGAACAAGAGTCAATCGTATGAATATTTCAGTTAGTTTTTAAACAAAATAACATTATAGTCAAATAAAGAATGTATCGGTCTCAGCGACCGAAAAGTAAGAAAAAAGGAAAGCAACTGGACTAGTTGAGACGTCGTATTATGACATATGTTCTACCTTAATGCCGCTAGATGGACAGTAAAACCTTTTTAACTGTCTGCTAACGAATCTTCTCAGTGAATTCCATCAATACATCCTCTTTTCGGCTTACCATGTTGCGTCTAAGATAGAATCTCTCGTCATCTTACTGATGAGCCCAGCGAGAGATTCGGGGCGAAATGCACTTTTATTTCAATTCGTTATTTTTCCAACATTTAAATTGCAAGCTTTGCTTTAGTTTTTCCTCACTTTTATGTCGTTGAGACCGATAAATTCTTTATTTGACTAAAATTACCTACGAACAATAGCTTCCTTAATAAATAAAAATAATATTTTCTTTAAATTATAAATAACGTAGAATGCGATCGACAATGAGGAGGATCGGGATAGGTTAGCTCCTGATGATGAGGCTAGGCTTGTTCCTCAGCACCGCGAGGCTGCTGCTGTGATCGACGATGAGGGGGATTTAGATATGCCAGTTCCTAACGATGTGGCTAGGATAGCCCTTCAGCAACGCGCAGCTGCTGCTGTTGCACAAGTAAACTTACCAAATATATTCAATGTAGTGCAATCTAAAAAGTATCTCTAAAACCAAAAAAAGAAAGCAGAATAACCTTCTACATTTTTGCTTGAAATAATAATACATTTTGCGACAAGGGGAGAAAATAAGCGATTTCAAGCGAGCGTGGGGTGTTTAGCACGAGTCTGAAATCGCTTTTCTCCCCATGTCCCACACCGTATTTTTCGCAACGAAGGTATGAAATGACCCTTTTTTATGCCTGAAAGTAGCGTAGGTAATCGTGCATTTTGAGTCGTGCACAATGTTGTTGTGTATTTTTATATTTTCAATTTTGTTAAGATCAGATATTCGCGTCACTGCTCATCTCGATTTTTAATCGACACTTACGCATGCGCAGTAACGCGTTTTGTCTTTGCCTTATAGAAGAATGAAATTTGTAAAAATTCAAAAATAGACATCGTTAGCGGGGAGAAAAAATTTTCTCCCCGCTTCAACTCGAACTTTTCCAACCACGCTCGAAATACACAATTTTCTACGCTACTTTCTGGCATGAAAAAGGGTTCATTTCATGCCTGAGTTGGGAAAAATATTTTATCATTTTTAAAGTAGCATATTGATAAATATTAAGCTTTTACTAAAATTAATTATTACTCAAAAAAGCTACATTTCGTATAAACGATAAAATTTAAACCTAATAGAACAAGAGTCAATCGTATGAATATTTCAGTTAGTTTTTAAACAAAATAACATTATAGTCAAATAAAGAATGTATCGGTCTCAGCGACCGAAAAGTAAGAAAAAAGGAAAGCAACTGGACTAGTTGAGACGTCGTATTATGACATATGTTCTACCTTAATGCCGCTAGATGGACAGTAAAACCTTTTTAACTGTCTGCTAACGAATCTTCTCAGTGAATTCCATAAATACATCCTCTTTTCGGCTTACCATGTTGCGTCTAAGATGGAATCTCTCGTCATCTTACTGATGAGCCCAGCGAGAGATTCGGGGCGAAATGCACTTTTATTTCAATTCGTTATTTTTCCAACATTTAAATTGCAAGCTTTGCTTTAGTTTTTCCTCACTTTTATTTCGTTGAGACCGATAAATTCTTTATTTGACTAAAATTACCTACGAACAATAGCTTCCTTAATAAATAAAAATAATATTTTCTTTAAATTATAAATAACGTAGAATGCGATCGACAATGAGGAGGATCGGGATAGGTTAGCTCCTGATGATGAGGCTAGGCTTGTTCCTCAGCACCGCGTAGCTGCTGCTATTGCACAAGTAAACTACCAATATATATTTTCGATACAGTCTACGTAAAAGCGATTTTACGCCCTCTGTATCGAAAAATAAACTTCGATACGCGTACTTTTTTCATTCTACGCTCGTGTGATTGACACCCTCGCTTCGCTCAGGCGACAAACCTCACACTATTGTATAGAATCAACTTTTGCGCACGTGTGTCGAAATATATTCTTAATATTATAAGCTGTCTATAAAATTATCTATAAAACTAAAAAAGAAAGCAGAATAACCCTCTACATCTTTGCTTGAGATAAGATTATTTTAATGATTTTTAAAGTATAGCATATTGTCGATATTAGCTCTTACTAAAATAAATTACTACTCAAAAACAGCTTTTCTAATTTCATATAAACGATAAAATTTATCTCATGATATCGTCATCATTTTTGGGTATAATCATAAACTTAATCAAAAAAAGGAATCGATCAAATGCGTATTTCAGTTATAGTTTCTTGAAATTGTAAATAACGTAGAATGCGATCGACAATGAGGAGGATTGGGATATGGTAGCTCCTGACGACGAGGCTAGACATGTCCCTCAGCATCACGAGGCTCCTGCTATGATCGACGATGAGGAGGATTTGGATATGCCAGTTCCTAACGATGTGGCTAGGATAGCCCTTCAGCAACGTGCAGCTGCTGCCGTTGCACAAGTAAACTTACCAAATATATTCAGTGTAGTGCAATCTAAAAAGTATCTCTAAAACAAAAAAAAGGAAGCAGAATAACCTTCTACATTTTTGCTTGAAATAATAATACATTTTGCGACAAGGGGAGAAACTAAGCGATTTCAAGCGAGCGTGGGGTGTTTAGCACGAGTCTGAAATCGCTTTTCTCCCAATGTACAACAAAGTATTTTTCGCAAAGAAGGTATGAAATGACCCTTTTTTATGCCTGAAAGTAGCGTAGGTAATCGTGCATTTTGGGTCGTGCACAATGTTGTTGAGTATTTTTATATTTTCAATTTTGTTAAGATCAGATATTCGCGTCACTGCTCATCTCGATTTTTAATCGACACTTACGCATGCGCAGTAACGCGTTTTGTCTTTGCCTTATAGAAGAATGAAATTTGTAAAAATTTAAAAATAGACATCGTTAGCGGGGAGAAAAAATTTTCTCCCCGCTTCAACTCGAACTTTTCCAACCACGCTCGAAATACACGATTTTCTACGCTACTTTCTGGCATGAAAAAGGGTTCATTTCATGCCTGAGTTGGGAAAAATATTTTATCATTTTTAAAGTAGCATATTGATAAATATTAAGCTTTTACTAAAATTAATTATGACTCAAAAAAGCTACATTTCGTATAAACGATAAAATTTAAACCTAATAGAACAAGAGTCAATCGAATGAATATTTCAGTTAGTTTTTAAACAAAATAAAATTATAGTCAAATAAAGAATGTATCGGTCTCAGCGACCGAAAAGTAAGAAAAAAGGAAAGCAACTGGACTAGTTGAGACGTCGTATTATGACATATGTTCTACCTTAATGCCGCTAGATGGACAGTAAAACCTTTTTAACTGTCTGCTAACGAATCTTCTCAGTGAATTCCATCAATACATCCTCTTTTCGGCTTACCATGTTGCGTCTAAGATAGAATCTCTCGTCATCTTACTGATGAGCCCAGCGAGAGATTCGGGGCGAAATGCACTTTTATTTCAATTCGTTATTTTTCCAACATTTAAATTGCAAGCTTTGCTTTAGTTTTTCCTCACTTTTATGTCGTTGAGACCGATAAATTCTTTATTTGACTAAAATTACCTACGAACAATAGCTTCCTTAATAAATAAAAATAATATTTTCTTTAAATTATAAATAACGTAGAATGCGATCGACAATGAGGAGGATCGGGATAGGTTAGCTCCTGATGATGAGGCTAGGCTTGTTCCTCAGCACCGCGAGGCTGCTGCTGTGATCGACGATGAGGGGGATTTAGATATGCCAGTTCCTAACGATGTGGCTAGGATAGCCCTTCAGCAACGCGCAGCTGCTGCTGTTGCACAAGTAAACTACCAATATATATTTTCGATACAGTCTACGTAAAAGCGATTTTACGCCCTCTGTATCGAAAAATAAACTTCGATACGCGTACTTTTTTCATTCTACGCTCGTGTGATTGACACCCTCGCTTCGCTCAGGCGACAAACCTCACACTATTGTATAGAATCAACTTTTGCGCACGTGTGTCGAAATATATTCTTAATATTATAAGCTGTCTATAAAATTATCTATAAAACTAAAAAAGAAAGCAGAATAACCCTCTACATCTTTGCTTGAGATAAGATTATTTTAATGATTTTTAAAGTATAGCATATTGTCGATATTAGCTCTTACTAAAATAAATTACTACTCAAAAACAGCTTTTCTAATTTCATATAAACGATAAAATTTATCTCATGATATCGTCATCATTTTTGGGTATAATCATAAACTTAATCAAAAAAAGGAATCGATCAAATGCGTATTTCAGTTATAGTTTCTTGAAATTGTAAATAACGTAGAATGCGATCGACAATGAGGAGGATTGGGATATGGTAGCTCCTGACGACGAGGCTAGACATGTCCCTCAGCATCACGAGGCTCCTGCTATGATCGACGATGAGGAGGATTTGGATATGCCAGTTCCTAACGATGTGGCTAGGATAGCCCTTCAGCAACGTGCAGCTGCTGCCGTTGCACAAGTAAACTTACCAAATATATTCCTCGGTATATTCAATACCATAAAGCTGACCGTTGAAGTAAAATGGAAACTGAAAAAAGTAGAACCTACATCTTTGCTTGTGATGAAATACTTTTATCTTTTTGTGAATATTAATTACTCAAAAAAGCTACTATAATTTTATACAAACGATAAAATGTATCAAATCATGTCGTGACACTGTTTTTCTGCAATAATGCTTACTTAAATAGCTCAAGAAATTAATTTCTATTAGGGCAACGCTGATGCCATAATTGTGGCTAATGAAGCTGACATTATTCCGAGGGAGGTTCAGATGTTTGATGCTCAAAATAATGTGCCGCAAGCAATAAATGGGATGCCTCCTAGACCAAGAGGTATATATTTATGTATAATTTATTTCAATCGACCAGATTACAATTACAAAAAATAAGTCCACTCTTCGTGAATATCGAGATAACTGTGGATTTCGTATCTTCCAATAGCCCGTTTTAATATAAAAATGACGAGAGTTGCTGAAATGTTGCCCTACAGCTAGCGTACACCCAATAGATAAGTGTGAATTGACCTGTACCGTACCGTGTCCCATCTGGTTTGCTCCGATATTGCACATAAGTCTGAGCATTGAATACATTTTTTCTCGAAAACACGAGAAGTGGATTTATGGCATTTTGCCGTGAAACCGCACAGATTTGGTTGATTATCGATTTTGAGAAATCGTTGTAACAGGCTCTATTCATGAATAGACGGCTTTGTATTGTATTGTGCTTTATTTTCTATATATGTGTTGCAATTATTTATTTCCCAATATTAAGCAAAGGAGGATGTCCCAAAGTTTTGGGATAAAATTTACTCAGAACATAATTATGAAATCGACATTAGTTTAAATAATCCTTAAAATCTTGAAAATTTGAGTAAAGTTACCTTTCTGTAAAGTAAGAAATACATTGAAATCAAATTTTTCTCAACTTTACTACTGTATGATAAGCAAAATCTTGATTTTTTAAAATTATCCTTAGAAAATTGACTCCATTATTTCAAATTTCCATGCACATTATTACATAAATTTTCTAATGCCGATATTGCGATAAAATATAAACAGTTACATTAGGTGTGAGTTCTGAGTTTTTTAACTTTCTATACATCCGATAAGGGCATCTTCCTTTATAAATTTATACATTATATACTAAGAAAGTATATCTTATAAATATTGGAAAAGGTATCAAGTAGATTTCTATTAACAAGCTGATTTTTGCGATACAGATGATGAGAGAGCCAGAAGGAGGAAACGACGAAGAGGAGCCGGCTCAAAAAAAAGTAATAACATTTATTAGTTATATTTTATACAAGTATATTGAGTTGAAAAGAGTTCAAATTTAAATAATTGATAGCAAGCTTTCATTATCCTGTTTAAAACATTTTTCAATTCTACAACAATCTATTCCTTATCACGGACAAATCAACACTTTTAACTAATTACTTTTTTATAACAAGAATCATAAACTCAACTCGAATATACATGTATAAAATATAAGATTACTATTAAATGTTACTGCGGTAATATATATGCATATAATATATTTACATGGCAAATATACGACTTTATATTTTACTAGATCAAAAATTTTGCTGATATCGTTGATAGTTATCAAATGATATTTGCAATAAATTGAGAATTAGAGTAATTTCTATATTTTTACAGTAACGTTATTATCGTCCCTAATATATTTGATGATTTTCACATTAAGTCAAAAACATGCTTTACGCATACTACTTTATTTAAACGATTATAACTAATAATATAAGCTATATAAGCTTTACTTTATGTATCCTACTCTAAAAGAAAAATTGTAATCAATCTATTCGATGTTTTGTGATGGTCGTTCGGATGACCAAACAGAGCAATCCTATAGCCAGTATTTTTGTTATAAGTTTTTAGACGGCGCGCCGAGCGTCAATGTGATTGGCCTTTCGTTTTCGCGCGCAATCTCTATATATGAAATCTTAACATCAAAAAGTAAAAATTGAGAAAACTATTATCTATTTTATTTTGAATTTAAAAAAAGACAATCATTCTATTCTTTCTTTGATTTATTTATTTGTTTTTGCACACGATCTCTACGCAAGCATGAATTCCTCAACTCATAAAGTGAAAATTGAGAAGTCATGATGTGGTAACAAGAACGCGCGAAGCGCGTCTACAGTAGCTAGTTTTGTAAAAAATGTATAAAAATTATATTCTGTTCTATAATGTATTTTTTCATGTTATTCTATTGAAAAGTTACCGTAAAGTTGATATACTAACATCCATAATCCTTTGATTAAAAAAGTTTTAAAATATGATGGTTAAGCCATTATCTTCTCTTGCGATTTATTCATTGCAACAAAGTTGAAACCTTTGCCAACAAACGCGTAAAGTAAGACAAACCAAAGATAAGTTTGTTCGTGGGTATTGTTGCTTTTCATTCATACACTCGTTTATTGGTCTAATAAATAATTTTATTCGAAAGATTAATGGCTTTTGATAAAAAAATGTTGATCTCATAAATTGTCTTAGCAATTGCATAAGGAAATATGGTACTAAATATATTGTCTGAAATCACATACTGAGTAAAGGTCGACTTCAAAACGATGTTATAAATCGAATACTCTTAATGATCCAGAGTGTGAGAGCACGACTGTGTTCCCTCTTTGGTAGTCAAGGGTTACCTGTGAACGACCGTTCACGCGATTTATTCATATTGCAACGAAGTTTAAACCTTAGCCAACAAACGCGTAAAGACAAACCAAAGATAAGTTGTTCGTGGGTATTGTTGCTTTTCATTCATACTCTCGTTTATTGGTCTAATATTTAATTTTATTCGAAAGCATAATGGCTTTTGATAAAAAAATGTTGTTCTCATAAATTGTTTTAGCAATTGCATAATGAAATATGGTACTAAATAAATTGTCTGAAATCACATACTGAGTAAAGGTCGACTTCAAAACGATGTTATAAATCGAATACTCTTAATGATCCAGAGTGTGAGAGCACGACTGTGTTCCCTCTTTGGTAGTCAAGGGTTGCCTGTGAACGACCGTTCACGCGATTTATTCATTGCAACGAAGTTTAAACCTTTGCCAACAAACGCGTAAAGTAAGACAAACCAAAGATAAGTTTGTTCGTGGGTATTGTTGCTTTTCATTCATACACTCGTTTATTGGTCTAATAAATAATTTTATTCGAAAGAATAATGGCTTTTGATAAAAAAAATGTTGTTCTCATAAATTGTTTTAGCAATTGCATAATGAAATATGGTACTAAATAAATTGTCTGAAATCACATACTGAGTAAAGGTCAACTTCAAAACGATGTTATAAATCGAATACTCTTAATGATCCAGAGTGTGAGAGCACGACTGTGTTCCCTCTTTGGTAGTCAAGGGTTGCCTGTGAACGACCGTTCACGCGATTTATTCATTGCAACGAAGTTTAAACCTTTGCCAAGAAACGCGTAAAGTAAGACAAACCAAAGATAAGTTTGTTCGTGGGTATTGTTGCTTTTCATTCATACTCTCGTTTATTGGTCTAATAAATAATTTTATTCGAAAGAATAATGGCTTTTGATAAAAAAATGTTGTTCTCATAAATTGTCTTAGCAATTGCATAATGAAATATGGTACTAAATAAATTGTCTGAAATCACATACTGAGTAAAGGTCGACTTCAAAACGATGTTATAAATCGAATACTCTTAATGATCCAGAGTGTGAGAGCACGACTGTGTTCCCTCTTTGGTAGTCAAGGGTTGCCTGTGAACGACCGTTCACGCGATTTATTCATTGCAACGAAGTTTAAACCTTTGCCAACAAACGCGTAAAGTAAGACAAACCAAAGATAAGTTTGTTCGTGGGTATTGTTGCTTTTCATTCATACACTCGTTTATTGGTCTAATAAATAATTTTATTCGAAAGAATAATGGCTTTTGATAAAAAAAATGTTGTTCTCATAAATTGTTTTAGCAATTGCATAATGAAATATGGTACTAAATAAATTGTCTGAAATCACATACTGAGTAAAGGTCAACTTCAAAACGATGTTATAAATCGAATACTCTTAATGATCCAGAGTGTGAGAGCACGACTGTGTTCCCTCTTTGGTAGTCAAGGGTTGCCTGTGAACGACCGTTCACGCGATTTATTCATTGCAACGAAGTTTAAACCTTTGCCAAGAAACGCGTAAAGTAAGACAAACCAAAGATAAGTTTGTTCGTGGGTATTGTTGCTTTTCATTCATACACTCGTTTATTGGTCTAATAAATAATTTTATTCGAAAGAATAATGGCTTTTGATAAAAAAATGTTGTTCTCATAAATTGTCTTAGCAATTGCATAATGAAATATGGTACTAAATAAATTGTCTGAAATCACATACTGAGTAAAGGTCGACTTCAAAACGATGTTATAAATCGAATACTCTTAATGATCCAGAGTGTGAGAGCACGACTGTGTTCCCTCTTTGGTAGTCAAGGGTTGCCTGTGAACGACCGTTCACGCGATTTATTCATTGCAACGAAGTTTAATCCTTTGCCAACAAATGTGTAAAGAGAGAAAATCAAGAGATAAGTTTTGAGATGAATATTCTTGATTTTCATTCATAAACTAGTTTATTTGTCTAACCCATTGTCCAATTCTTGAAAGTAATGTTTTTTTATATATTGTTTAAATAATAATATGTCATGTTAAGAGGATTACGTATTATACTAAATATTATGCGGACGATCCTTAAAAACTATTGATTAAGGATTTCTCTACCCCGGTAAAAGCATTTACCATCGATTGGTGAATCATTGGTTAAATTTGTAATTAAAAACGTCACACCATGGTTACTTTTTTTTATCGGACATGAATAAAAAAATTTCCATGTGTTAAAATGTAGATGCTTTAATAAATAATCATAGATTTAGATAATGTATAATAAATCTAATTATACATTAATTTTGAGCAAAAATGTCTATTTGATTAACAAGTTAACCAACGATGTTGGTCTATTTTCCGCCAGGGTAATAGATGTATGCAAAAAGGACAATATCCGTATTAGGGAAATTTTCTACAATGTTCTGGGTACTTTTAATGGCTATTGCTTCGCGATCATCCTATGTAAAAGAGCTGGAATTTCTTCCAAGTATATATTTTTATTGAGAATTCAAGATTTACATAATAACAAATATATAAAATTTTAATTAAAAATTGTTAATCTTATTTAATTCATTTTGTGCTGTTAATTAATTTTTACATAAATTAGAATTTTCTTTTATATTACACATTTAGAGCTTCCTTTTTAGTAAGCACTATAATATAAAGTCGTATATTTACAAAAGGATATAGGCGACTTCGAGAAAGCGACAAGGCTGAAACTTTGCAGAGGTTTCTTATACCAAAATATGAAGTTATGCGAATTATTTCCAACGCCTAGGCTTGCAAGCCGAAGTATAGACAGAAAATGCTAAAATTATTCATTTTCTAACGTATATTCTATTGTGCACCATTCAGCGTATATTTGAGGTAGAGGAGTGTATATAATAATATAAATAGGGAAGATGTGCCCAGTGTGTTGCCTAGTATAAACTTCCATTAGTTTATAGCTTCTGACAAGAGTTAACGATAATTACGCCACGTAGATCAGTAGTTTTTGATGCTTTGAAAGTCAAGGGCTCCTTCAAGTGTGTATTGCTACAGCGACAGGAGAATAAGTTGTACAAAAAGATTTTATTTTCACTTTTTTATTGCCGTCAAAACATAATTTTTCCGACCTACAGCTGTTCAATCACAATTTCAATATGTATGAAAAAGTTCAGAGTTAGCGATATTTACCACATTTTTTTGCCATAAAATCTAAAAATATAAAGGTCCCTATTTGTACAAATTGTTTGATGTTTGAATTTAAGACTTGCAAATACTTACAATTACCAAAAAAATACGTTAATTTTGTACATCAAAAACTGTTTAAAATTAGAATAAGTGTAAATGTATTAAATTTCAAACCTTGAAAGTCAACCTTGCACATCAAGACTGTAAGTGTTAAAAAACATTATCTGATAATGTTAGGTCGAATTGCAGATCTTTTTCTTAACTTTACCATTATTATTTATGCAATTCTCTATCTCAAATATATACTCAATGGTACTTAACTGTAAGTATTTTGGTTGAAGGTACTAGCTATAGAATTAAACTACTGCACAAATCTTCCAGAAACCTCTCCATTAAGTTTCAGTAATAGTACGTTGTACGGCAAGGAGAGAAAATAAGCGATTTCAAGCGAGGGTGAGGTGTTCAGCACGAGTCGGAGTTTCAGGCACCGGAGGCCTGAATTCCCGATTCCGAAATCGTTTTTCTCTCCATGTCCCACACCGTATTTTTCTCGGTGAGGGCATGAAAGGACCCGTTTTAATGCATGAAAGTAGCGTAGGTATCCGAGCATTTGGAGTCGTACACAATGTAGTTGAAAATTTTTCTATTTTCAATTTTGTTAAGTACAAATATTCGCGTCCCTGCTCATCACGATTTTTAATCGACACTTACGCATGCGTAGTGACGCGTTTTGTCTTTGTCTTATATAATTTATGAAATTTGCAAAATTCTAAAAAGAGGCATCCTTAGCGGGGAGAAAAAAAATTCTTTCCGCTCCAACTCGAACTTTTCCAACCACGCTCGAAACGCACGAGTTTCTAAGCTACTTTCTGACATGAAAAAGGATACATTTCATGCCTGAGTTGTGAAAAATTCCTTTCCCGGTGTTCATGGCCTCTCTTAATAAATATAAATATGTCATATGTAATACCGCATTATTTTACAAAAGGGTGCTGTGTTTGCTACATGAGCAAAAGGCTGCAAAAAATTCAACCATGCATGCATCGCATTTGTACGAGCTGTGCCCAAAATTTGTACAGAAGAAATTGCCCGTTATGTCAAGGTTACCTGGCTTCTTACCTACCAGAGCATATGATGAGTGGCGAGATGTTTAGAAGAGATCTCCCAGCATACGATCTCAATGATGTATTGATAATAGAACGTGGCGAACCAATTGAATAATAAAGTTTTTTGTTGAATCGGAAAACTGTTTCAAATGCTGAAGTTTCTAGAATTGCTGATTGTCAGTAATTCTAACAATCAGAATTTTTATTTCATAAATGAAATATATTGTGTAAAGTTTGTTATAATAAATGCCTTGCAATTTTTTTTAATCGCATAAAAAGCATAATTGCCTGATGTTTAGGCATTCGAAGAGGCAGATGTAAATTTTACTTATGTACCAATATATTAAAAAAAATCTATTCTATATGATACAGAAATATCACATATTTGAAACTGTATAGTATATATTGTATTCTAGAAAAGTGTGCAAATAATTAAAATTTATATTTTATTATATTTTTATTTTTATTAAAATAATTTCATATTTTATGTAAGTGTTTATCCCATGAATGATACAATTATTTCAGGGTATATATTTATTACAATAATGATAATCTATGAAAAAATGTTTAAGACAAAGTTGTTTATACCATGCACATTTTATTATTGCTACGTCTCCACATATGTCACAAATCGGTTCCTCTTAGACGTTAAAACAGAATGCAACTGGATCCTCAAAATTTATAGGTTTTTTCACTGCATAACCACTTTTGCACCGTCCGTACTAAATAGCATCTTGAAATCTTGCCGCAGTAAGCTGGTTATGCGTCAGGGATTGCATTCGTGTAATATTATTTCTTTCGTATAAATTTACATTATAGCCGAGTAAAATTACTATATCTGAAAATTTTCTAACAAAGTTCTTCCAAATACGGAAGCCGTATACATCTAAAGGCTGAATCATGGCAGTTGTACCTTGTGGTATTGTTTTCAACTTCAGATTAAAGTGTGGAGGGTCCAAAATTTCCACCTGTTTCTTTCAATACTATAAATATCGGTGATTGCAACTTTCCTTCAGCAGATATAAATGGCTGAATTGTGTAGCTATGTGTTGTAGAGGATACTGATTGAGCGACAGATTCTACTTTCTTTGCTTCTTCGTAACATAATGTTCTATCACTATGCATTTCCAAATTGAATCCACTTTGGTCGGAATTAAAAATATTTTCTGGGCCATATTGGGTAACAAATTTAGTTATTTTGCGTGAAACAATCTT
The DNA here is from genome assembly GCA_020010945.3 of Muscidifurax raptorellus. Taxonomy (NCBI): domain Eukaryota; kingdom Metazoa; phylum Arthropoda; class Insecta; order Hymenoptera; family Pteromalidae; genus Muscidifurax; species Muscidifurax raptorellus. The sequence continues at coordinate 29,353 of JAHUUD020000076.1, forward strand.
ATGTTTCCTTTTGAATTCTTTTACCCACAAATGAGATGCTTTAAACCACGACATCTTCAAGCCAATTTTTTTTTTTGCAGAGCCCTTCTCTTTAAATATATATCATGAACAGCTATATTAAAAGCCATAGCTTCTTTGAATTTATCAAGAGTGTACTTCTAAACTTTGTGTAATTTTTCGTTCCTGTATCCTCCTGCTTCAACTTGACCTTTACACCGACGTCACTGTTTATCCGAAGTTACTTTTCTAAAATTTCTTTTTACACTTTTAATTGATAATGGCTTTGTTTTTCCCCTCTGCCAAAATTCTATCGCTCGTTTCTTGTAGTCGAAATTTACTGGCTCATCTTTATATAAACAAGCAGGGACCTCTTTGTAATCTACGTCTTTATCACTCTCATCAATACCGTGTGCAAGTATATCATCACTATCATCACGATCAAAATGTAGTCGGATTTGTTGCTCTAATCCAACAGGATAATCAATACTATTTCGTATTATATCTACTATGTAATCATGCAGAATTTGCTCTTCCTCCCTTACATGCGAAGGGTCAATTTTTAATTTATTTGGATTAAAAGTTAGTGACAATAACGTCACTATAATTAATGGATCAACAATCATGGTAAAGAATATGAAAAACTTATTAAAATTACTAACAATAATACAACTTCAATAATATTACGCGATATATGAGTAGTGACTAAAAATTACAAATATTTTCAACAGCATTCCTCCTTTGAAAACAGCGTACATTATACTGGTTTGCAAATATTCGTTTAATTATAGAATTTTCATTTATAGAAATGAGAAAACTAGAATAATAGAAAAAATACTTATAATACAATGTTTTGAAAAATAAAAGTATATTTATGCATAAATATAAGAAGTATATATTTTGTATAACTGATTTCCATTCAAAGTTACAAAAATATCTTTTGACTATTTTTAGTATACTCTGACTAATTACCATTTTCGTGAAAAAACGGCGTTAGAATCGTAAACTAGTATTTTCAATATATTTTGAATTGATACATTCATTATTAATTTTTTTATTATTATTACAAGAAAAGAGTGACATCATTAGCGACTACACCTAATTTGTATGATAGTACACAATAATATGTGTACAATATCGGGTATATTTTTCATTTATTTTTATGTGTACAATGATATGTGTAGAACAAAAATAATTATGGCGTGTACAACGCTTTTATGTTAGTGTAAAACAAATAATTGCTAAATGAAAATGAAATTGTGTAGAATTTGTTTGTGTAGAATGATATGTGTTAAATGTCAACTACAATTAATTATTTTATAAAAAAATTACAGTGCACAATATATTGTGTACAACTGAGGGAATTATTAAATATTAATTTCCTTATTGTGTAGAAAGTACACGTGTAGAATGGTATTCAAATTTTTATTATTTCTATTTGTGTTTAATTCAAAACACAAGGTGAAAAATAAAAATCACAAAAAAATGTGTGTTGAATTTAATTGTGTATAATTCTTATGTGTATAAAACCAACTCTACCGTGGGGGTATATAGCTTCCTTTGAGTGTCTTCATAACTGTTTTGTAGGGCCTGCCCCATGGATCTTTATTGACCTCTTCTAGCAGCTCCTTATGACATCTCTGCTTGCTTTCACTGATGCACTTCTTGAGGGTGCACTTGGCTTCTTTCATTCTTCTGCTGCATTCTTCTACAGCTTCGCTTCCAATACCGGTTCGGTAAAACTTTTTCCTTGCCCGTTGCTCAAGCCTTCGTGCTCGGTGGCAAGCGGAGCGCGCTGATCTAATCTTCTCATTCCACCAATATACTGGTGCCCATCTTTGATTGGGCACTTTTCTTGGCATAACTGCGTCACAGGCTCGGGTGAGCCATTTCGTCATTTGTTCAGCCTTATGTTCTGCTGATCCCGTCAATTGGATATTTCCTAACATCATCAGAAATAGTTCCTTGTCGTACTCCTTGGCTTTCCATTCCATTTTCGTACTTATAGGGTTAGTACAGTGTACCATGTTTTGTGTGCCCAGCTCCATTATAATGGCGTGGTGATCACTATTAGTGAAGTGATCGCTTACGGTCCATTTACTCACCTCTTTTACCAGAGATCTACTAACAAATGTTAAGTCGATCACTGATTCAGCGTCCACCTTTTTATAGGTTGGTACGTTGCCTTCGTTCACCAGCACCATGTCCAGAAGTGTGAATGCCTCTAGTAGGGCCTGTCCTCTTCTATTAGTTTTTCGGCTGCCCCATTCAACCGCCCATGAGTTAAAGTCCCCAGCTATAATAGCTGGTTTTTTAGCCCTGACATCTCGTACTAGCCGGTCCAAGAACTGCTGAAACTGATCTATTGGCGCACTGGGTGGGGCATAACAGCTGTATATCTGTATACCCTCAATCTTTGCGCTGGCAAAACCTGCTTCTTTGACTTTCATCCTACTTTGAAAGGTAAGGTCTCTGCACGCCCTCTGTGTGTGTGTGTGTGTGTATGTGTGTGTGTGTGTGATTGTGTGTAGATCGTTGCTGGCAGCAGGATACAGCTGTAGACCCTCCAGATGGTGCTCGGAAGCTTGCGTCGGTGGTTCTATGCTATCAGGCTGTGTGCACTTCGGTTCTGCGGCTCTCCTCGCTTATTTCCTTGCAGGTGCAGACAGTAGGGCGCCTTGATGCATTTTTTCACTCTCTTCTCTCGACTCTTTCAGCGTATTCGAATGATCTGGCGACTCGCAGCGTAACGAACTGTATTATTATTTTGAAAAAACTGAAGCTTTTTAGCCCTTTACCCTCGGGCTTTATATATTAGCTTTTCGTATTCTTTCTCATTCCATATTAGGAGTGACTAATATGAGATATTTTTAGAGTCTAACTCTAATAGAACTGTGACAGGTCAACCCGTAAATACTCAGTTTTATTATTCCCAGTTTGGGGATTCAAGCTCGTAACAAGCTCTCCTGCTGCTCTTCTTTACCGGCGATCTTGCTGAGAGTGCGCACGTGAGATTTCCCTGATTTATTTTATGTTTATGTATTGTTGCTGTCGACAACGCTCGTGATTTTTATGTTGCTTGTTTATTGACTTGTTTTTCCGTCTTAATGTCTGTGTTGGTTTCCTGGAAGCTGTCATTCTTGCGGTAGTTCAGCGCAGATATGCACTGGCTACGGCTTTTTGTCTATTTGTAATACAGTACTGCCTCTTTTCTCAGCGGGTGATGGCGGCGTTTCGTGAGGGTATATATATATATATATTGTAATGCCACACTTTCCGTGCGTTACGTAGCAGAGCAGAGGATCCGATAGTGCAACCATCAGTCCTGCTAATGCAAATAGAAAACCTAAAAATTGAACAGACTACATAGATTGCAAATAGAACACATCACCTGACCCCTCACACACTAAACCCTACCTAGCTACCCTATCTTCTACCTAAGCTACCCTGTCCCCTCACATACTACCCTAATCTACACCCATATCCCACTCAGAATCTTCTCTGCTCGAGTCCGGTTGTCCAGGCAGGCGCTGAGTCGTTGGGAGACCAGTCACCCCCCCCCCCCTCTAGTTCCCTGTAAATAAAGAAGCTATTAGTATCCAGCACCTGTTAGGAGATCAACTCACTGGTTATAGTTGCACCAGACCAAGAGGAAGCCGCATCTGTAAACACACGCGGCACTATACGTTGCAGTTCCAACTGTAGCAGCATTCTCGCTCTCGCTCTCTCGCCCTCTCTCTCTCTCACCCTAGAGTCCCATCCCTTACCACGTGATCTGTTCTCTCAGCGTCTCGACGGCCGATAGGAGCAACTCTCGGCATCGAGCCTCGTCGTGACCGAATCCCCGTGGCCTCGGCCACTCTGTTTCGAAATCGTACAGCGAAAACGTGGAATTCTCTCTCGTCGTGATTACCTTTTAAACCTTCGCCACTTGTATCTCTGTGTATCTTATATCGCTTTGCGTAGTGTTACGGAATAAGCATTCGAAAATAGTGTCGGGAAGTGTTGTAAAAGGAGGAGATCCTGCGAGAAGACCCGATCCTCCAACTCGAGAGCGTGACAACTGTGAAGTAAGTAATGCTTAGATATTGTGTAGGACCGGGACTTGGCTAGAGGGCGTGTATGACAGTGGTTGTGTGCGTCGGCGTCTCTGTGAATTTTCGGTGGAATCAGGCGAGTTTTTCGGATAGAGAAGTATCACAAATGAAAAGAATGTTATCAGAAAAAGAAAGAATGGATAATCAGGATGTGATCGCGATAAAAGATCTAGTGTTTGACGAAAATATGGAAACGGTAAATGCTACGGTTTTTAAGTTTTTAAAGGAGAAATTAAACACTGAAGTAGTTATAGGTAGCAGTAATATTAGAACAAAAGGTAAAGTTATTGTAATAAAACTTAAAAACGCCGCGAATAAAGAGGCGATTATGAAAAATAAAAGTAAACTAGTGGGAACAAAATTTTTTATTGAACATTTTAGAAGCTATGAGTATAGGTAAAAGCAGGAAGAGATCGCCACATGGGTTAATGAAAAAAAAGAAAAGGGTCTGATATTCAAAATAGGTTTCGGCAATATTTTATGTAAGAACGTATGGTATAAATATAAAGAGAAGGACAAATTGATAGAAAGAACAGATTTAGAAGAAAGTAAGGATAAAGAAGAAGAGAATCTGAGTTTAGCCGCGTAAAATAAGGAGACAAACAAGAGAGTCTATCGAAATGAGGGTTTGCATTTTCACTAAACCAGGAATGGAATGAAGAAGAGGGAATTAAAAACAAATTAGATGGGGATAATATGAGGAAATTTATTTTCTGGAATGTAGCAGGCGTTTTTAATAAAGATAGAAATTTTTGGAATTCTATTGAACAAGGGGATTTTATAAGTCTTACGGAAACTTGGGTAAAAGAAAAACACATTGAGGGTTTTAAAAAAAATTAGCATACGGATTTGAATGGCGTCTAATCCCGGCTAAAAAGGAACATAAGAGGAGAAGAGCAAAAGGCGGATTCTTAATAGGTGTTAGAAAAAATTTAGTTTTTGAGAAGGACTAATAAAATCAGAAATAACAGATGGGGGTCAAAAAATTACAATATGATCAGTATATAATAAAGATAATGGGAAAAAAATATGGAAAAAACTCGATGAGTAGGAATTTGCAGAAGAAGGGGATATCATAATTGGAGGGGATTTCAATATCGGTATAGGAGAGGAGGGAAAAATTACAACTTATAAAGGATTCAGTCATAAAGAAAAAGATCAAAATAAAAAAAGTGGAAATTAGGCATGAGAAAATGGTGGGCAAGGAGCTGCGCCAGAGAAAAGAGGGCCGCAAATAGAGCATTAAAACAATGGGGAAGGGTTTTATCCCTTGGGAGGTTGAGGTTGGGAGCTTGGTTGAGAGCGTACGCGCGAAGAAGGGCTCCGGCGAAAACAAAATTTTCCTGAGGCAAAGGGAAAGGAAAAAATAAAAAAAGTATAAAAAAGCGAATTTAAGGGAAAGAGGAAGGAGAGCAAATAAAAGGTTCGAATGAGGAGGAGAAATAGAAGGAGAGGAAAGTGAAAGAAAGTTGGAAGGAAAGTGTGAGATTAGCGGCGGGAAGATGGCAGACGCCACAAGCAAAGCAGCATCGGAGAGCAGCACTAGGAGAAGAGGAAGACCTCGAAAAGACGAAAAAGTGAATACCCACACTAAGATATGAACTTGGTTGAATCAAATAAATTTAGTTACCATGACAAAATCTCTCTTTCAACTAATTAATATTTGGTGATAGTTGCCAAATTCATTTAACTCGAACAAACTCTTCTCTCAGTGCAGGTAAACCAAATGAGGAGTTTCCTCCAGAAAGGAAATTACGGGTCTGAGGTATCTTTTGGAAAAAATCGAGTACAACGGTCGCTGGTAAACACGCAGAGAGACGGGCGGACAAAAGAAGAAAAAGCCGAAGAAAAGAAGGAGGAGGTCAGGAAATATAGCGAGGAAGCTGACTATACGGAAAGTGACGATCAGGGAAAGGAATTCCCGAGGAAGCGGCAGCAGGAACGGAAGAGGACAAAGAAAAGAAGAAGAGGGTATGGCAATTACCGACGCAGCAGAAAGAGGAAGGGAAGAACAATGGATCAAAGGGCGGAGAGAAGAAGGAAGGAAGCTTGGAGAAACTGTCAACAGAGGGCGCCAGGGATACTACTCATGACGACGACGACGACGACAGGAGAGAAGATGATACGGTAGATATAAGGTTAGTTAAGGAATTAGTATTTAAGTAGACAAACGACCTTTGAATCTTCAAAAAATCGAATTTTTTTATTTCCTATTTTTATAAAAAATTTTCCGTAGAATACGATTTTGAAGTCAAATTTTTCAAAAAAAAATTGTTTGGTAAAGTTTTAAGCAAAATTTGTATACCACCTTTTTACTGAATTTCAATAAAATTTGTTTTTTTCCTATTTTATATTTTTGTTATATTTTTTCTTTTTTAAGACCAAATGTGAAATAAATTTTCTTAAATAATATAAAAAGTGGTCATTTTTACTATTATATAGATATATGTTTATAATGATTTATAACACAGTTGTTTATATATAATTTTATTCGATTTTAAAACATGTTATGAATGTTCAAATACTGACAATTTTATGTAAACGTGTTTTGATGGTCATAATACGTTTGAATAGAATAGGAATTGATTCAAAAGTTGACGCTTGAAGCGCCACCACTTTATCGGCGGATATTGGAACCCGCATGCAGGTGAGATCGAACCAGTTTTCGAAGTACCCTCACGTAGCTCAAATTCGACTATGTTCACACAGCTTATTGGTACGTGTTGATAAACACAGCTGATATTTACATGCTGATATTGCTAAACAAAACTTTAAATTATACGATATTTGTTTGTTTCAAAGGTGACAATATTAAACAAATTCGTTTTTAAAATTCATTTGTGTGTTATCTTTTTTTTTCTTGACAATTTGTGTGTGTATGTGTGTGTAGTGCAACAAAATTTTGTGCAAAATGTCTTCGAAGGATAAGAAGGGAAGACTTCAAAGTAAACGTCCTGACAGTAAGTATTCTCGAGGGAGACCTAAGAAGAGGCCAAGACAATTTTTGACGAAGAAGGAAAATCAGTCAAAAAGACCAAGGCCCTCTACCAGTGCAAAATAACTTATAGTGCAACAGTGGTCAAAGACTCTATTAGTGATCCAAGAAATAGAATTATTGACATTAATATTCTATTCCCAGCACTTCAAAACATTTTAGTATGCAATCAGTGCAACGGCAAAGTGACATTTAGTGAGTCTGGTGTACAAGTCTCCGGGTTCAAAGTTGATATTGTGTGTGTAAAGTGTAAACAGATTGCTTCAATCAATTCAAGTGAAAAAGTTGGACCAAGAGTGGCTTGCTGGTTCTCAAGATTGGTGTATATATAGCTGTGACCTGTTTCAATGATGGACGCGCAGGATTTTTGAATATTATGAGGAAGTTTGACATCAGTCCAGGACGTGCAGCAGTGGATTGGACCAATACGAGCAACGATGCCAGACTCTTCCATGCAGAAAGAAAAACATTAAACAGTACCGTAGAGGCCTGGACTATCAGAAGAAGAACACGAGAGGGAATCCCAGAGGAATCATATGCAGCAGGAGCCCACAAAGGTATTTATTATAAATGTATTTATTATAAATGTTGATTTCAACCAATGATTATATTTTTATTACCACTAACTTGTATTTATTATTTAATTTATTTAATAAAATAAATAAATAAATATAATTTAGTTCCAACTAAAATGTAAATTTTTTATTTTATTCTTTGCAGAGCTGGCATGAGCCGTCTCTGTCAACAGTGACAGGTGAGGTTATGGATGTGTTGCAGACTCAATGAATGACTACAATGCTTTGTCTATGTGAAAAAAAAGATAAGTATTATTAGCTGAGTTAAGTGTGATAAGTACAGTGTACTTAAATCTTCTAATTTTTGTTTTTTTTTATTTCAGCTCATGCAACAACAGAAGAGCGTTTCAACCCAAACCAACCGTGGAATATTGGTATCAACTGGAGGATACGCTTGTCTAATGATTGGAAAGAAGAGATAAGATCCTGAACAAATTAGATAAGTATTAATTATAGCTAATATAATTAGAATCTTAATTGTTAAATATCTTATAATATTGTTTTTCTGAATTTTAGCTCACTGTCCGTAGGATTCCAAGGGGACGCATGATTGGATTGGGCTCAAATTTTGTGGAAATACTTCTTAGAGGAGTACTTTCAGTATGACCGGAGGGATTTGGAATTGATCGAGTAGAATTGATTCAACACCAATAAAGGTGATAAAATTATTGCAAAATAGGTGTAATATTGCAATTATTTAAACAAAAATATACTTCTACTAGCTCAAATAAAAATCCCTCTGTTCATACTGAAAGTACACGAATAAAGAGTATCTCCACAAAATTTAAGCCCAATCCAACCATGCGTACACTTCGAATCTTACGAACAGTGAAAAAAATCATCGAAACTAGTCTGCTTTGCTAGGGAGGTATATGAAGTTCAAATACATTAAAAATTTAGATATTTAATGTTTATTGCAAGTACTTATATATAAAGACTCTTTTTTTAATTATATTTTAAAATTAAAATCTAATGTTGAATTTTTTGTTTCAGATTTTAAAGGTGGTTTGTCCCCTTAAGATAGAAAATGTTAAGCTAGGGAATGAAAAAACAGAAAATAAAATAAAAGGGGTAATAGAGCGATTCAACAAGGAAATGGATAAGAAATGAGATAGAAAAAATTAAAAGAGAAAGGATAGAATTCAATAAAGGTTGGGAAGAAAAAATCCAAAATCTTGAGAAAGAGACAAGGGAAGCGTTAGTTAGGAATACGAATCTAGAAAACAAGATTAAAGAGGGGAGGGAGGAAGCAGAAAGGAAAGTGCAGAAATTAGAGGCAGAGTTAGGGGAGTTAAAGGGTAAAATGCAGTTAATGATGTTGAGGGAGGTAAATAGGAGGGAGATAACAAGGGAAAAAGAAGAAATTGAAGAACAGGTAACAGATTGGGAGGAAGCAGAAGTAAAATACACAGACGGCTAAGAAGAGGAAGGGAACCAGGGGGATGACAGCAGTGGGGAGGAGATAGAGGGAAGGTTGACGGACAGAGCAGCTCAGGAAATAGATAGAGAAGGCAGAGAATATTTAGACGAGATACCAGAAGCGCTAGAAGAACAGGAGGTAGAGTGGGAAATTAGAGAAAGGAAAAACAGAAAGAACAACGTCTTGATAAGAGGAGTTAGAGTATCGGGTAATGTAGAAGAGGAAATAAAAGAAATAATTAAAACAAATTTGAAATGGATGTTTATACAAGTAGAGCAAGAACAATAGGATATTATCAGAATTAGAATCTGTCAAAAACAAAATTGAATTAATGAAGCGGAAACAGATGCTAAAGGGAAAGGATATATGGATAGGGGACGATCTCACACCCCGGGAACGGGAGGTAGAAAAGTGGCTAGAAAAGATTGAGGAATGTGAGAGAAAAAAGGGCTGGAGGCTAGATTAGGATACATGAAGTATAAAGTAAAGGGAAGCTAGTATTTCTGTGATGAGCGTAAAGGGCAATTGGAAAATGAAAAGGTGCTTTTTCGGAAAGAAATGGGAAAAAAGGAAAAAGAAGAGAGGACGATCATGCAAAAATTTACAGGAGTTTTGGGAGTTAGTCAGAAGATATAGGCCAAGAAAAAGAAATGAAAAGCTGGAAATAGGAGAGGGACCAGAAAAACAGGCAGAATTGGAGGGAGAGGAGGTAGAGGAGCTGATTAAAGAGATAACGCCATGGGAATTAAAACAGGTATTACCGGCGTTTGACTCAGTGGATAGAAAGTTGCTATTAGAAAATATAGAAAAAAGGAAAATAAAGGGGAAAATTTTAAATTTAATAAAGGGAATATATGGAGAAACTAAAAATGATGTTATAGTGGGAAGAGAAACAACGGAGAGCTTTAGATCAGGTAAAGGGGTGAGGCAAGGTTGCCCATTAAGCCCGTCATGATTCAGTATATATATTGAGGATCTGGAAGAAAAATGGGAAAAGAAAAACGAGGGAGGGACGGTGATAGGTGGGGTAAAAATTTTCCACCTCAAGTTTGCAGATGATGTGATTGCGCTGGCTGACACAAAGGAAGGGCTGTTAAATGATTTAGGGGGTTACTGTAAAGGGGACAGTATGACACTAAATAAAAAAAAAACAAAAATAATGTGTTTTAAAAAAGAAGGAGAAAGAATAGGAGAGACAGATGTGTATACGAAGGGAAGAAACTAGAAATAGTAAAAGAATACAAATATTTAGGTCAGTGGATCACGTCGACGAACTCGGAAGAGGGCGAAAATAGGGAGCTTGAAAAAAAGAACCTACCTGTTAGAGTCGATAGTGAAATCTAGCTGCTTTTATGGAGCGGAAATATGGGGATGGGGTAGGAGAGAAGAGATAGAGAAGGTGCAAAATAGGTACATGAAAATGGGAATGGGACTGAATAATAATACGCCAGGGTATATATGGAGAAGGGAAGCGGGAAAGCATAGTTTAGAGATAGAGACTAGGAAGAGAGCAAGAAAATATTTATTATACACACTAGGAATGGGGAAAGAAAGATGGCCAAGAATATGTCTAAAAGAAGAACTAAGGGAAATACTAAACAAAAATCCATCGAAGTGGGGAGAAGAGTTAGAAAAACCAATGAAAGAGGTAGGAGATCAGGATCTAATTAAACTAATGTATGATTGTAATAGTAGGAAAGACATAGTGGAAATAAAAGAAAGGTTAGAAAAGGAGATAAGGATAAAATTAGAACATAAGATCCAGAGAGACTGGGAAAAAATAGAAAAGTCAAATTACTGTCTGGAATACAAAAACTGGAAAGAGGATTTAAATATAGAATAAGAGAGAATGTAAATAAATATAAGAAAATGTTAAGGAGAATACGTAAACAATGTAAAGTCTCTACAGGAATGAAAAATATATTATTATTATTATCATATAAGCCCTTGAAATTCGTGTTGTGTCTAAACCGATACTAAATACGGATATATATAGTTTTGTAGATTATTAGTTAAGACATTTTTTTTTTCATGCTATATATTTGCTTGCTTATTATTATTTTATGGTTTTTGATATATTCAGTATAATATTTTATTTCTTGCTGTGTTTGTGCATTGACTTATTTTTTTTCTTCTGTTGCCCTGCCTGCCTATTATTACACGCACTTCATATTAAGAAAAAAATATTAGGAGATATGAACACGTCTAATTTAGGAAATAATATGCCATAAAATTATAATTGGTTAGCAAACATGTATCAGTGGCAGTACATGAACCCATTTTTATCGGGCTTCCCAAATCCGTATTTCGCAATGCCACAAAGTCAAATACTGCCGTGGATAAATAACCCCAAGAATATGAGCCAACAAATCCCAAATTTGAATGCCAACAATTCGCCAGTAAATGCAAGTTACTTATTGATGGATACAATCTACCAGGGGCAACAACTAGCTCCGGATCTCGTACAGAAACACGCCAAGCCATTCTCAGGGAATCAAGAGGATGATTTAGAGGAATTCATTAGAAGCCTAAGAGACTGCAGAGATGGATTGAAGATATCAGACAACGATATTTTGCAGCATGTAACTTTACTTTTGAAAGATGAAGCTCTGTATTGGGCTAGAGCCCAAAAATTCAATTGGAATACAGTCGAAGAATTACTAACAGATTTGGTTCACAAATATAGGAAGTTAGATTATCAAATCAGGTTAGAAGATGAAATCGTAAATAGAACACAAGGACCTCAAGCCACTTGTGTCATATATATCAGTTATGCAAGAATTAATGGTAAAAACAACTAGACAGAGTACATAGGAACTTGAATGTAAAATACGTACAGATAGAAAGATTAGACTTCGACTTTTTTGAAAAATTAGAAGCAATAGGAAATAAGATTGAAATGCGAGAAACAAGAAAAAGTTTGTATCGTCCTGCACCGCCACCCGATAAGTCCCTATATCCCCGATTGGCTTACAAAACCCCAAATGAAAGGAAAAATCGAGTAGCTGCAATAATACATCCCAAGAAAACGGATCTTCAGTTGAAGAAATAGATCAGCGAGTAGCAGCTATGAATAATTACACTAGTAAGAAGTCAAATGGATCAGGAACATATATTAACAATAAAAATGCTGCAAATAACTAAAATAGTAATAAAAACAATCAGTCGTAATCCAAACCAAACAAGAAATCCAACCTAAGAACACAAAATGCGGATAGGAAGAACGTTAATAAAACAGAAGAAGAAATAAAGAAAGAATGCCAATGTTGGGTTTGCAAAGAGACAAGCCATTGGGCAGCTGATTGCCCTCAGAAGAGAGGAAAGATTTGTCATCGATGTGGTAAAGCAAATGTAACGATCCGTACGTGTCCCAAATGCTCCAAGGAGTCGGGAAATGCAGAGGGAGGAAGACAATAAGGGCTAGGTTAAGCTCCAAAGACTCGAAGGCCCAGGTACAGGAGACCGGGCCAATAATTCTCAAGAACTTGAAACCCCATAGTAGGTTAATAAATGCTGGATATGATGAGAATGTGGAAATATTAGCAGGCCCAGTTGGCACAGTAGATCTAACTCCCCATGTAATTGAACTCTTAAACTACCACACCATGAAACAATGAACGCGTCCCATCTCCCTGAAATTGTTAGCAAAAGTCCACGCAGAAATTGATAGGATGTTAGCTGAAGGAATTATTGAACCATGTGAAAGCGCCTGGAGCATCTGTCCAGTTATAGTACCAAAAGCTGATGGAGGAATAAGATTTTGCATAGATTACAGAGCTCTCAATGGAGTAACAGAGAAAAATGCATACCCTTTACCATTGATACACTGCTAGGAAATTTGCGAAATTGTAAATACCTGTTAAAAATAAATTTTAATTCTGCAGACTACCCTACGGTTTATCAAATGCCCCAGCCATATTTCAGGCAGCTATGGACAAATTATTTACAGCAGAATTGCAACCCCATGTATTCGTTTACATGGATGATATCATAATACCTACAGACACATTCGAAACACACTTACAGTACTTAAAAATCGGGTTACATAAGCTAAAAGAAGCCAATTTAGAATTAAATAGGAAAAAATCGGAATTCTATAACCCTGAAGTTAAATACCTTGGATATGTGATAAATCGCCAAGGATTGAACACCGGCCCCGAAAAAATTGCCCCAATTCTCAATTAACCCCCTCCCCGTAATTTAAAGCAGCTCGGGAGATTCCTTGGAATAATCGGATGGTATGCCCGATTTATAAAAGACTTAGCACTCGTAAAGAACCCCTAACTGAGTTGCTGAAGAAAAATGCCCCGTGGAAATGGGAAGAAGACCAACCAAAAGCATTTAAAACATTGTTGATTCTTCTGCCCGAACCTCCAGTACTGGCTCGACCAGATTACACTTCTGTCTCCAGACAGATGCAAGTAGTTTCGCTTTGGAAGCTGTATTAACACAGACAATTGAAGGAGAGGAACACCCACCAGTAGCCTACGCAAGTCTATTAATCACGAAGGCTGAAAGAACTATACGGTGACGGAAAAGGCATGCTTAGCAGTACTGTGGGCAGTCGAAAAATTTTGGGGTTGTTTACAAGGCAAAGAGTTCAGAGTCATAACAGAAAGACCCAGCTGGAAGATTGGCCAGATGAGCGACAGCACTACAGGACTACCGCGCTGTCTCGCATGTTCGAAAAGGAAATCTGCTGCATAACAGCCTAGAAATAGTCAAAAAGGATAGCTGGTATGCTAAAAGTAAAGCAGCAGTAATGGAAAAACCAGACAAATATCCTAATTAAGTACAAAAGGAAAGTACAAAATAACCTACTTTACAAACATATCCCAAACACTCGTATACATAAAATAATCCCAGATTTAGATAGCTGGAAGTTAGTAATACTAGAACTCGATCGCAAGCGAGCTCTGTTTGAATGTCATAACACTCTTCAATCAGGTCACATGGGGACTGCTAAAACCTTCAATCGTCTCATACAGTCATATGTTTAACCAAAAATGAGAAAGGATGTGGAGCGTTATGTCAAGCAATACCCAGACTGCCAAATGTGCAAAGTCCCTCACCAATGGGACTTATGGGCCATTGAAAAATTGAAGGACTTTGGACGAATGTAGCAGCAGATATAATGGGTCCACTACCGAAAAGTAAAACACAATGCTGTTATATTTTAGTATTCCAAGATCTCTTTACAAAATTTGTCGAAATTAAATCACTTCGTAAAGCAACGGCAAAAAGCATTATTAAGGCTTTCGAAGAATAAGTAATCTTCCGATGGGTATGTCCAAAATATTTCACTACCGACAATGGTACTAAATTCTCGAATAAACTCGTAACAACACATATGGAGGACCTAGGTATAATTCCAATCATCATTGTTTGTAATAGGACAATTAAATAGATGCTGAGTATCTATTTAAATATTCATATTTTAAATATTCATATCGTAAATATGGCGCCGTCGGGAGGGACACGTCCTGCTGATGGGATATCGGAAAAATTTTTTAAATGTCACCCGAAACAAAAAGTCGGAATTGTGTTGTGCATTATATGTGAAAGTGTATACCACCAAAGTGATTTTCAAAAAATTCCTGGTGGGAAATTCTTAACGAACACACTAGTACTGTGTTCGGAGCATAACATAACCTCTAGCCAAGATGACGAATCACTTAATGGAATTGATAATAGAATGATTATTGCCCAAATTAAAAGAAGGAGTGAAGATGAAATAAGAAAACAAATATTATCTGAAATACAAGAAAAAAGTAAGACAATCCTTGTTTCGCCATACCCGGGTGGAAGTCCTGATATTGACTATGAATTAGAGCTGTTAAAAAAAGAGAACGTATTGTTGACACAGTTAAACAAAGAAATGCTGGAGAAAAACGAGGTATTAATGGAATTGAATAAGAAACAGAAAGATGAGGTATTCTATAGTTATAATCACCCAAGTAACCCAACTTTTACTGAAATAATAACGACAGCCAAACCACTGCCAAAAAGAGTACCCAAATTAATAATTAAAAAGAAAAACAAGGAAGATAAAACAAACATCAAAGAAAGAGTTGCACACTACATAATTAAGGACAAAGCAATTCAGGCTAAACAAATTTTTATGAAAAATGATAATGAGTTATCCATAAGTTGCATGAGTAATGAGAGTGTGGTGGCAGCTGAAAAAATACTAAGCAGTAAGCTAGCTGATATGTGCAAAGTTGAAATTGAACAATTGTCTAAACCAAAGATAAAAATAGTTGGGATAGACAACTATGAAGAGATGGATGCTAAAAAAATTGAAACAGATATAAACAACAGGAACTTTAAGAATCTCAACGCTAAGTGTCAGGTACTACATATGTACACAAATAAGAGAAACAGCATGGACACAGTTATTGCTGAAGTACCAGCTGAACTATACAAGCTCATTAGAGAGAATAACAATAAAATATTTGTGGGATATCGGAACTGCAAAGTCTTTGATCTTATTAATACAAAACCATGTTTTAACTGTGGAAGGTTTGGCCACAATGGAATAAAATGCAGAAATGAAAAGGTATGCCTAAATTGTGCTGAAGAACATGATACTCTAACGTGTTCAAATCACATAACTAGGTGCATAAACTGCATATTTAGCAACAATAGATTTAACACAAAGTTAAATATTAATCATCATGCAACAGATTTTAATACGTGTATGATATTAAGAAATAAGGTTAAGAAGCAAATTGATATGACCGATTATCCTATCAAACCTACATTACCAACTTGGGATAATGTGGGTAATTCTGAAAATCGAACTAAGATAAATCGAATGTACAAACCCACTCAGATGACATCAAGGAACTCACAGACGAATCTACACAAGAGCCCCTCCTGCATACTGCTACATCAACGAAATAATCACGCAACATAATGGAGCAACATTTTGATTTTATTGAAGAAATACAAAAAGAACTAATTCAAGAAGAATATTATGGATAGAAAGATGAAGATATATGGATAAAAATAATAGTTTAATATTTTATGTAAATATAAGAAGCCTAAATGCAAATCATAGTAAATTAAATAGTTTTCTTGAGAGTCTTAGTATCAAACCTTACATAATAATATGCACTGAAACCTGGAATTTAGTCAATATACAAGCATTTGTACTACCAGGTTACAAAATATATTACAATAATAGTAGAATAAATAAATCGGATGGTTTAGTCGTATACATAAGTGAAAATGTCAATGAATCAACCAACATAATTGAGTTTGGGTACAGTAAAATATCAAACACTCAAATTCATTAAATAATAATAGTATATTAGATATATCAGCTGTTTATAGATCACATGAACTCAGTTGTCATTAATTTATCTTTAATATGAAAAAATATCTGCAAAATATTAGGAACAACAAAAATCACCTGATCATTGGTGATTTTAATATAAATATTATAGAAGAGAATGATATCAGCCTTGAGTTTTTGAATACTTTTCTTGAAAAGGGATTTTTCCCTGGATTTAAAATTACGACTAGACCATCAGATAATGGGCTCCAAGGTACATGCATTGACAACATTTTTATTAAAAATAACTCAGTTAAAATTAATACTTTCAAACAAGAAGTGCCTATAACTGATCATTCCGCTTTTTGCTGTTCTAAATAAAATTCCTAAAATCACTAAAGCTAATGATAGATATTTTTATAATTACAAAAAACTAGTAAGAGTAGCGAATTTAAAAGAATGGTACATTACAGAATCAATGCATGATCCTAATGATGCCATTAATGTACTTATTAAGGAAGTCCAAGATTGCTTGAATAAATCCAAATACTCATTAAACTCTTCTAATGTATTCTAGAAATGTAAAAAATAAACCTAGGAAAAAATGGATTACGAAAGCAATTATGGTATCATGTGATAAAAAGGAACAATTGTATAAGGATATGAAAAGCAATCCCGACAATGATAGATATAGACTAATATATAAGAGTTATACCAAACAATTAGACAAAATAATAAAGCTAGCCAAAATTAAGCATGATAAGGAAGAAATTGAAAGAAATATAAATAATCAAGGAAATTATGGAGAACTATTAATAATAAAATTGGAAACAGAGATATAAAAAGGGATACAATTAAACGAATTACCTTGGAGGATGGTAGATTGATTGAGAATACAAAGGAAATTACAAACTCAATGAACATCTAATTCTGTAATATAGGAAGAAATCTGAGCGATAATATAGTTACACCTACAAATGCTAAAATTAAGATGCCACCAATGAACAACAATTCCATATTTTTAAATCCAGTAAATAATATTGAAACTCTAGAAATAATAGATAATATGAAACTAAAAAACGGAGGAATTGATGAAATCAATACTAAAACAGTAAAAGTGATGGCTCCCTATGTCACAGAATCCTTAAAAAACATCTTCAATCGCTGTATTGAAGAAACTATATGGCCAGATGCCTTAAAGGTTGCAGAGGTTGTACCCATATACAAGTCAGGAAAGAAAACGGAAGTATCTAACTATAGACCTATACCTCTAATTTCGAATATAGCTAAAATCTTTGAAAGATTAATATACAATAGAATCTATGACTTCATTTTTGTAAACAACATTCTTGCTACTAACCAGTTTAACTTTATTAAAAACAAAGGTACTACAGATGCACTAAGCTACATAACGAGTAAAATTTATGATAATCTAGATAAAAGCAAACCAATAGCTGTTACATTCCTAGACTTAGCGAAGGCTTTTGATACTGTTAATCATAAGCTTTTATTAAACAAATTTTACAACTACGGAATTAGAGGCAATGCATATAACCTAATTAAAAGTTACTTAAATGGAAGGAAACAAAGAATCAGAATTGGAAACGTTAAAAGCGACTTCATGATAATAAACACTGGTGTTCCACAAGGAACAATTCTAGGACCTCTACTATTTATTTTGTACGTTGATAATCTCTTAATAGACATGTCGGATAAAGCCATTGCCTATGCGGATGATACAGCAATTGTATCCTCTGCTAATACCTGGAGTGAAGTAGAGAGTTCTATGAATAGATATTTAAGTGAAGTAGCCACATGGTTGGCGCTAAATAAATTATCATTAAATATACAAAAGACAGTATATTTGTTTATACGTTGACATATAACGTTTGGCAATTACTGTGATAGTGTTCCAAAAGATTTTGATATAAGAATTAATGGTGATAGGGTAACTAGGGTAGACTGTTATAAATACTTGGGAATAAATATTGATTTCAATTTAGAATGGGATAAACATATTGAGTACATAATAAAAAAGACCAAATATCTTACTTATATCTTATATAGAATGTCCAAGTATATGCAGTCAAACACACTGATGATGGTTTAC
This sequence comes from Muscidifurax raptorellus, assembly GCA_020010945.3. Taxonomy (NCBI): domain Eukaryota; kingdom Metazoa; phylum Arthropoda; class Insecta; order Hymenoptera; family Pteromalidae; genus Muscidifurax; species Muscidifurax raptorellus. Next base: position 47,826 of record JAHUUD020000076.1, read on the forward strand.
CATGCATTCTTCCACAGTGTCATCAGTTATGGTAACATTGCATGGAGAGGTGCTTATAAAACCATTTTGTCTCTCTTACAAAAACTGCAGAATAGAATACTAAGAATAGTCAATAAAAACAAATTTGTACAAGAAAACCCATTAATCTTAACTCAAATCTTTTCATACGAGTGCCTAAAACTTCACTACAATAAACTAAAAAATCAATATTACAAGTCTGAAAGCGTGACCAGACATTATAATTACATCCTCACGTGAGGACCAAGGCCAGTTCAAGGTCAAACTGAGAAGAAACAATTGCCATTGGCATTTTCATTTTTTGACCTCTTCTTCTCTTGCTATAATCTTCAAAACTATAGATAACAGATTTTGATTCTTTTATGTCTACTACTATCGAAAATCAGTAGTATCTGGTTAGTCATTACTAACGAAAATTATTTCAAAGTAAATAAATATTAAATTTAGAAAATGTTTGAGATAAATACGTGAGATAACGCATACATGGAAAATCTAAGCAAACGATACATTGAATCTGGAGGACTTACGTATCTTGTATTTAAAAATTTTTTGATTTCATCATAATTAATTATCATCAATACCTTCGTTTTAATTGTCAGTCATTTTAATAAATGCAGAGTCATGGCCTTTAAAACAATATTGAAAAAAATATTTTACGCATTGAACTGTTGAACAAATTTCTACAGTAATATGATAATTATATTTTAATAATAGATAAAGATTCTATGGAAATACAAATCGGTTATCAGCTATTTTTGTTTTATTATAAAAAATTTGTTGACCATCATTTCTTCGTCGATAATTTGGATACCCATTACTATTAAAATTAGTTGTTTCATTAAATGGTTTTTAGTACATTTTTTAGATTTACGATAAATTTATCCATACAAGGTAATTTTATATTAAATTCTCCGCAAGGTTCATGTATCATACATTGCTTTACAATATTGCATAATTTTGGGTCTTACTTGATCGGGTATTTCATCACTAATAACACAGGCCGACAACATTTTGTTGAATATCGGAGCCAAATACCAGGGTATATATTCCCGAAGGATTTTGGTGTGCTGAATCCGAATCTGAAGTCCAAATTATCGAATTGGCTCTGGTTTCTGAGATATACTAACCTAAAACTCCAAAAAATGCTGTTTTTGTCTATTTTTGAGGTTATGTAACTCCGCAGATTTTCGTGTTTTTGAAAAAATACACAGGGCATCTTAAAGTATGAATCTTTTTCTTTCAAATGTAGTTGAGACAAAAAAAAGCATGTAGGCAGGCTGGCGGGCTGGCTATAAAGAAGTCGAGTGAGTGAGTAAGTGGGCAGGTAGGTATATACAAAAGCACGCGAGCAGGCGGGCAGACAGTTGAGCCGTACGCAAAAACTTTAAAATGCGATATCTCAGCGAAAATAAGATATCTGAACAAACTCAACGTCATTTGGAAGGTTAAGACCTATACTTTAAATTACTCTTAACAGTTTTTAGAAGAAAAACTTTGTTACGGTACTACATAACATGAAAAAAAGCCACCATTTGGAAACATAAGTAGGTATGCCATAGGTTCAACATGTTTACTAATATAAGGTATACTTATATGCTTATCGTTTTTTGAATATATGCATATGTCTCCATCTTCTGGAGGATGGCCTTCTTCACCTACGAATACGAATTTATTGCAACAATTCTGAAATTTTTTATCGAGTATTAGTTCAAACTTAAAATGTTTAGCTTGACAACATACACATATTTCATTCGTTTTTCCTCAATAATTTTCCATGATTACATTTTTATCAAAATTAAAATTAAGTTTAGCAGCAATATTTAATGTTTGGTTTTTTAATTCTTTTTTTGTCCTAATTATTTTATTTAATTCACGTTGAACCTCGATACTTCTATTTTGTCTTTTAGTTTTTTGTTTTAAAGCTTTTTTTCTTTATTTCTTCATTTACTGTTTTGGTCAAAGATAGTTTTTTTACTCTATAATTTTAATTTTTTACATTTTCAGTGTATTTTAAACAACATTTTTTATATATATACTTTTTTAATGCGTTTATTTTAATGTATTTTATATTTACATTTCAAGTGTAAAATTTATTTACAATACTACCTGTATTCAAAATATAAGTAATAATTTCAATTCTCTTTCAATAATTTTTTAATAATTCTCTGAAAATCATATACTTAAACTTCATTTACATTTAATATGGAGGCCTGTATTTACAATACAAAGGTCATTAGCGCTAAACGGAGGTCTATAAAAATAAGATAATTGTCTAAGTATAAAAGCAGAATATATTTATTAATTAATTTAAAAAATTGTTGCCATTTATTGAAATTTTTGCTTGGTCAAAAATTTGTGAGAGAACCAAACTGAGTGAGAGTATAAAAATATAACGTTATTTCTCAGCTTATAATAACATTAAACAAACTGCACAAAAATAACCCTCAAAAATAACTATAAATTATATTATTCTTATATCCCTAATAAAAGATCGCCTCAACCGAACGAGCGTTAGCAAGTGAGGTATAATTTGAACAGAACAGCAAAAAAAATCCAAAAAAATTAGCAAAGGTCACAAGGACAATCGAGATGAGCACAGGAAAATGTCATAAAGTTACTGCTGCGAGGTCGAAAAACGAAATGACACAAGGCAAGAAAAAGCCGAATGCCTCAGCTAAGTGTCCTAAACACTGTCTCAACATGAAAAAAACAGCTGCATGTCCTTGGTATTTACCTTCCTCCTGTGACGTCATGAATTGCAACGTAAGTGAGAAATCGGTAAGATCAATCATTTAAGCGGAGTCGCGACTGTAAGGCGTTAACAAGAAGAAACCGTAAACAACCTGCAGATCGTATTGATGATAATGATGATAATGACGTTTTCGGTGATCGTGAGAAACATTAATAGTTTAAGGTCATTTTTGCGTGTGTCCATTTTGTGAATCGAGCAATTTTAATTGCAGTATCGCGCGTGTGTAGACTTATTGCATTGCATCTTATTGCTTGCTAATAAGGAATCTATTTTATATACTGTTAGTTGTAACGCGGATACTATATGGAATTCGCTCATAATCGCTGATTCGACTGCTTTATAAACCGTGTTTTTTGCTCCGATGTTACATCTAGGGAGTAATTATTTTACTCCTGGCCCGTCGAATGGTAATTCTTTTGTCTCGATATCACATCTGACAGTAATCTCGTTGTTATTCATAGCGGAAATTAGTCACGTGTCAGTTGCTTGTATTATAAAGGTGTCCAACTCGGAGCTTAATTATAATATATTACAATCTTGTAGGGCTTGTACACTCGGGTCTGTAAATAACAAATATTCTTCGTTTGTGAATGCGAACTTCTTATAAAGCTAGCTATTTTTCAATTCCTTACAAATTTTTAACGTGGTTTGATTTACAAAAAAATGACCGTTTCTTTTGTCGTTTATCGTTATGTAATAGTGATATGATTTTATAAAGGCATTGTCCTCTACCATCGATACTTAAAACGCAAGAAATTCTATTATCTTGTAAACTCTATTCGAGCCGTGATCAACTAATGGTATGATTATTTCGATTACAATTTCCTCATTAAACTATATTTAATTCGGAAATTTCGGATAAATTAGCTGCGTGATTTAGGATATCAACGATCTGATAATGTATAGAATTTATTTCCTCGAGAATATTTCTTATTATTGTTCGGGCTGTTGTTATGGTATGGAATCGATTTGTTTTAATCATCTCGTTAAAATCTGTTACCGTAATCATTATTTTTTGCAATTCGTAATATTAATTAGTAAGCTTACTTATTGAATTCGTTAATTCATTTTGCATGAAATAAGTCTTTTGGTCTTGCCCGATTAACAATTGACTGTTCTTTTGACGCATGCGCTCTAGTATAGTCGTTACTCTGCCTAAGTTGGTGTGTACGTAGCTCTCAGGGTTTACGAACTCCTTTCTGTCGTAGTTGTACGAGTCTGACTTGTAGGTTTGGATTACGCGTGCTGCTAATTTAGCGAAGGAACCTATTTCTTTTAATTGTTCTAATATTAAATAGTTTGTGCTTACGGTACGGAGATCGGTGTTCCCAAAGCCTTGCATGGCGTCTGAGATGGCGTACACGTCTCAGCAAGCGCGGAAGCATACAATGTACCTGCATTACCACGCGACCTATAGTAGTAAGTTGTGCATAAGCAGTAGTCTGCTCGAGCGCGAGCAGAGAGCGCGCGCGCATGTAGCATTGGAGAGAGGGACCGCCGCGAGTATAAAAGGAGCATCGTAACCTGCAACATCATCTCTTTTTGGTCATCTCGACTGTCGCCAACAAGACTACCTGCCTCTTGCGAATACGCTATACACCCAAGCTCCCTGTACTACGAGCTACGCTTTTCCAGAAAAGTCTTGGGCAAGCCTATCCCTTCTCTCTAAATCAATAAGGAAATATAATTATTTAAATATTTAAATAAATAAGGATTCAACCAATCTATCAATTATTTTACTTTTAGCTATCAGATGTCTGCCTGACTCTTTGATCTTAAGTGGAAGATCATCCATCAAGGGTGTAGGTATGGCGTTCGCGACTCCACCTTACCGCCTTTGATCACGTAGTCCTAGACCATACGTGTGGCAAGAGAGATATTCCCCTTTAGCACTAGCCCAGATACACGTGAAGTGACGTCCTCCTAGGGATATAGGACTTGCATTCGACATGTCACTGTTTGTGCTTTTCATACGAGTCTGTCCAGTTCTTCCGTGCATATGAGCTCGATTTCTTTGTCTAACGTTTCATGCCCTTTGTCTATTTCTTCTTTAGGCATCTCTAGTGCGATTATTTCCATTAGTTCTTATATTTCTTTCTCCCTACTTGTGTTTTTCTTCGTCTGGTTTTTTCGTCTCTTCTTTCTGGTATGCGTTTTAAGATGTGGCTTAGTGTCTCTGTCATTATCTGCTCGTTAATTAGTTCTATATGCTGTTATCTGCTAGGTTGATTAACGTCGCTACCTTTGTATACCCTCCGTGTTGCGAATTATGTCCATTTTTATATTCTGAAATATGTGTTACTTCTGATTCTAATAATAGCTCTTTGATTTTGGTGTATAACTGAATGCAGGTGCTGCAATGCTTGCTGTCGGTACTGTACCGCAGTGTGGTTTTGCAGACTTGGCAATGTATTGATATTACAACGTTCCGTCGTACTAATATGTGCAAGTGTCCTTCTCGCGAGATTATTTGGAGGGGGTCAATGTATGTGTAAATGGCCAATCGTTCTCGCTGTCCTACGTCCATTGTTATTTCGAAAAATTCTATTCGAGCTAATTACCTTGCGTTGTTAAATTGTTGTGATAGTGGGTCGATTCTTTCGCTGTATTAGAATATGGTTTCGTTTCCTGTTTGAGCGGCTCAGGTAAATTTATTTTTCAGTTTGATGAACTCATTGAACAGGTTTAGTTTTTGCTGGGCGTTCGTATTTGTTAGTTTGTTTTTATGCTTCGATTCGTAAACGTTTTTTGTGCGGATGCAAGGATGGTATTTGCGGTTCTTCTAATATGGGGTATGTTTTGTTTTCGATTATTTGTGTTGCGTTACTTCCGTTTGATTGCCCTAGATATTGGCATTCTATTTTGTAGTTATGCTTCCATTCTGTTGGTGAGTTATTAGGTGCCGGTTGAGGGGAGCTCAGTAGTGCGCTGCGTGGGTTGATGGCTCCGGTAGTGGTTTGGGTCGCTCCTCCCCTTTTTTGTTCTTTTCTCCCAACGTACGTGCCAGGTATAAGATCCAAGAACAAAATCCATATATACTGTGTAATTTGTAACCATGAATTACTGTATCTAATATGAATTTAATTAGTCTAAATATCAATAGCATTATGAGGCATGTTGCACTGGTTGATCTGAAGGTTATGAATTTTATCCATATTCAATTACACGTTGAGTTTGTAATTCTTTCTAGGGTCCCTTCGTCCATTATACGCGTGATAGATACTTCGCTGCCCAGTTGACTTTTTCCCGCGAACCCCATTGCTAACTGGTTTAGTACTGCTGTACGCTCATTGAAAAACATGATAAACGTTTCGAGTTTGTCTGTGTCTTCGTATGTATACATACCACTATTGCATCTTGTGATATTATGAAGGATAATGCCTTGTACCATTGGCTGTCGAATTGGTACATTATTGGTATTATCGTGTCGCAGATTGTTCGTGTACCATATTCGCGCAGGATGTGTGTGCGCGATGACAGGAAAGATCTTCATTGTCCTTTTTTGCAGGTAGTTCCTGGTAACAGTCGGTGGTTTCGCGAGTTCTTACCTCTACTGCTACACATTTTAGACTGCGCACTACCTTTTTGGCTAGTAGGCTAATATACCCTGGTCCCGACATTATTTGATATGCGCGCAAGTCTGACGAGATTTTTGCTATACTGAGCGCATTGGCTATGATTTTTCTTTCTAATTTGCACTATTGCATTAAAACGTCTTGATATAGATCCGTCATTTGGAAAGGTCAATTTTATTTACATCCTTACTTTTTGTTGCTTGGAATCTTTCTTTATCTGGATCTTCTAGTATAATCCGCAGACTTGCGTCGCTCCTAGGTCTTCAAATGCGAAGGATAATTCTTTGGCTTTAAGTACGTAAAGCGCTTGCCTTTCGTTATGTCTTTCTGTGATCTTGATTACCGAGCCAATGTATAAGTTTGTGTACTTACTTGTCTGGCATGCATGTATCGGCATGACGTCCGAAAATGTGTACCGGTAATAGCTGTCTACGCAGTGGTTTTAGGAAAATGTGCATGTGATGCCGGAGCTGTGTTTTATTTTGTTGAGCTGAAAGAGCTGGCACTTACGATATTGTGACGCCCGCAGAGGTTCTGCAGGAGTCGCCAGGTCCTGCCGTGACAAGCGAGACGCAGTTGGTTCCTCGGGGGCTGTATCGGCCAGCGAGGATACAGAAACACTCACACACTCTTTCTATTCTACACCAAGAAAATAAGGCACTCGAGTATGTTCGGTCACGCGAAAATAAGGTCGAGTTGTTAGCTGTCCTGTAGCCGAAACGTATCTGCCGCACGCGGCTTGAGTCGCGTTCCGCGATAAGCTCTGTCTCTCTATTCTCCCCCTACTCACTCACATTCTCAACTCCTCCTTGTTGGTTGCCTGTGACAAACCGTCTATACATGAATATAATATGATATAATGTAATATCCGCTTGGAGCATGCGACGTGTGGCGTCGCATCCACGCCGAAAAACAGCTTCGACGCGGCAGATTCCCTGACCTATGACTGGATCTTCTGACGTCTATCCTAGTACGAGGATGGAAGCAACAACGAGGACGACTTGGTGGGAGGGCCGCCACGGCCACAAGCTAGCAGCTTCAACGAGTCGTCGTCGAGAGGGGAGAGGAAGAGCGAGGTAGTATTTTGTGAGAGTGAGAGAGAGTGTGAAAAGACATGTCTGCGCGCGTGCGGACGCGTACTATCGCGAGAGGAAAAGCTAAAACCGGTGAAGAGACCTCAAAGAGAGAGAGAGAGAGAGAGAGAGAGAGAGAGAGGAGAAGGGGGGCGCGCACGCCGCGGCTCGGCTACGCTCGGGCGAGTGCGCAATATATATGCGTCGGGTAGGTGCATGTACACCGAGACAAGAGACATAAAGACAGAGCTGAGGAAAATCGTCAGTCCTGCGTGGCTATACTGCGTGAGAGGTGAGAAAGCTATCACGTTGTAGGGAGGCGTTGGGTGATATAAACGAGTATTGTTTTTGTTAAACAAAGAGTTATTGATCTTATCCCTTTTTCTCACGTTCTCCCAAACGATTAACGGCCGCGGCGAATCCGCATACAAAATAAATGAATTCGGGCGCATAGAGGCGCAAGGAGTGCACAAGGTGCTGTGAGGCACCACGTCGCAAGCAAGCTGGGCTAATGACGTGCGGAGTTACCGCCGGTCCCCCAGACTCTGTATAGCCGGAAGGTGTACCAGCTCTTAACTCTACACTGCTCCTCAGCATGCAAATAGATAATTGATTGCTATGTTTGGGAAAAGGTAGCAAACTGTGGGTAGCGTGAAAATAAATAAGAAAAGTGGAGTTGTGTATAGAACTATTTATTTAAATTTATGGATTTTTGGGGACTGTCCGGCGGTCTCCCTCCCGTGACGCAGCACCATGTGGTGTTCGGAGGCGTTAAGGCATTTTCTACCACGCTCTACCCCCAGTAGGCCGCAAATAAAATATTGTGGGACCCTTGTACCCCGAAGTAGCGCCAGGCTTATCCTGGCGAGGCGCAGCTGCTCTAGCAGGTTGCGAGGTGGTTTCCCATTTTCTCTCGCGTCCTCGTAGGCCCCGTGTATCTTGTCCAAGTCGTGTGTCGCTTCCTGTAGCCGCCCTTGGTAGTGGGCGGCCTTTGTCTCCTCCGGGCGACGGGCGCGTCGCTCCCGAACTTTCTCCTCCCGGTGACGAAGGAGTTCGAGCTCGTCCTCGACCATGCGGGGGCAATCCCCGGCGAGTTCGCGCCCCGTATCGCCGTAGGCCTCGAGGAAGTCGTCGAGAGCGACGAAGGTGGCATTTTGCGCGTCTTCGATAGCCTTCTTCTGCTTCCTGGGTTGCTCCAGCAGGTCGTGGATGACCGCCCACGCGGTATCAGGTGGTAGGAGGTCGGCCGGTGCTGGTGCGGTGAGGCTGGTAGCGGAGGTTCGGGGGGATCGTCCCTGGGTTTGATCCAATGGATCCTTCTGTCCGGCGCCACGATCTTGACTTAGCTGCCAGTGTCGCCCAGACCTCCCCTATCGTCCCCGGATCATAAAGTCGCCATGTTGTTTCTAGATGGAGGGCAGGATGGAATTAGTGATTTGGTAGGACCAAGTTCTTCTTGGTGAAGGGGCCCGCGAAAGGACTTGCTTGTTTTTGGAGCCTTTTGGGCATCCTCGCTTCTTCGACGAAGGGACTACCTTTTTAGCTAGTGGGCTAATGTACCCTGGTTCCGACATTATTTGATATGCGCGCAAGTCTGGCGAGATTTTTGCTATACTGAGCGCATTGACTATGATTTTTCTTTCTGATTTGCACTGTTGCATTAAAACGTCTTGATATAGATCCGTCATTTGGCCCCTTATGTGTGTTTCGGTACACACGAATTTTAAATTTACATATGCGATAAGGTAAATTTTATTTACATCCTTACTTTTTGTTGCTTGGAATCTTTCTTTATCTGGATCTTCTAGTATGAATAATTTTGGATGTTTTGTTTTTATTCATTGGAATCCACAGATTTGCGTGGCTCCTAGGTCTTCAAATGCGAAGGATAATTCTTTGGCTTTAAGTACGTAAAGCGCTTGCCTTTCGTTATCTCTTTCTGTGATCTTGGTTACCGGGCCGATGTATAAGTCCGCGTCGATTGATTGGTGGATTGGGGGGTCGCTAGACTTTTTCCCTCGTGTGACTTTAGTTACCGCACAATTCACAACTATTCGCGTTATTCGCGTCCTACTTCGCTGACGTGGAACCTCCACGTTTGTTGAAGTCTTACTTCCAGCCGACTTAGCATCTTGCATTTTTGCGTCAGTGGTTGAATCTTCTAACAACACCTCTTCAGATGTAGGTTCTCCATTATCCCGGTGAGGTTTCAGATCCACGACATGGATCTTTTCGAATTTTTCGCCTTGGTCATTTTCCAAAGTGTATAAATCTTGGCCAAGACGAGCTGTTACTTTATAAGGTCCAGCGGCTCGCAAAGGATAACACTCGCTCCTCACCATCGAAGACTTGAGTGGGCACTGCTCCCAGGCCAGTGTCAATAGCATCAGTTTGGATGGTGAAGGCCTCGTCGAACGACGGGCTAAGGAGCACAGGCGCGGAAGCTACGAGTGCTTTAATTTGGACAAAAGCAGCCTGCTGCGTGTCGCCCCAGTGATACTTAATATCCTTCCTCAATAGTTGGGTTAGAGGATCAGCGAGTGTCGCAAAATTGTCTAGTAATTTCCTATACCAGGACGCCATACCTAGAAATCGGCGAAGTTGCTTCAAGTTTTTGGGGGCCGGGTAATCCATAATTGGGCGGAATCCTTCCCGGTTCACCATTACCCCAAGTTACTTTGCAACAAAATTTGCTTTTCGCCTTGTTAATCGTGAGACCTGCTTCACCAATTCTTTTGAGCACAACTTCCAACCAATGTAAGTGCTCGTCAAACGTGCTGGTCGTAACGATAATGTCATCAAGATACGCAAAGGCATAAGGTTCCAACTCTGGTCCAATAATTTTGTCGCTAAGCTGTTGGAACGTAGCAGGTCCACCGAAATGTATCGAGCGTTCTGCAGATTGCTGAGTATTGCGTCCATAAATGCTTTATGCACCATCACAACCGGACTTGACCATTTACTGTTCGACCACCGTATGATTCCCGCTTCTATCATCGCCAATACTTGCACGCGCATCTCTTCTTCGATTTTCTTCGAACTTTTACCTCCGTTATTGCCTCAATCGTAAGGGTAGATGAATTTTTCTGATGGTTCTTCCCTCTGTCCTTGGGATTATTTCCACCGGACGTAATAGACTTCCACTGTAGTCGTTGCGGCGTGGTGCGACTAGTAAGACCCATTTGAGTAAGTATCTCTTGCACTAGGCTCGCGATCTGAACACTTAGGGGCCGCAAACAGACGGCACTTCTACGGTGTTAACGCTTAACGGTTTCCCCTTTGTAGCAGGAGTCGTTGTTGGCTTCTCCTTGTAAGCAACGTGGGAAAGTAAACTTCTTTCTGGAAGAGGCGGTGCCTTGTAGTGGTGATGATCGTAGACCAGCCACTCAGCATCCCTTACTAGAGTTACAAGAGTGTCAAAATTCGTAACATCCTTGTGTGGCACGATCATTTAAATCTCTGGCAACATATTGTCGTAAATCATTTTCAGTTGTATTTCAGCTGGTGGCGGTTCATCAAGTCGACTCAAAATTGTAAGTACCGCGAAGATGTGTTCTCTAACAGACTCTTGTTTACCTTGCGTGCGCGCTTATGCTTCTACCAGTAATCGCATCTGGATATCTTGGTCTACACCGTAGCTCCGCCTGGAAACTTTGCAGAAATCTGTCCACGTAATCCACGTATATCGTAGTTGTCGACACCAAATCAGAGCTGGACCCGTCAGGACATGTAGCATCGCATTGAGTGAGCCCGTATCATCTAGGTGGGATGACATTCTGCATTCTTTAACTCTGTGTAAAAATTCTTCGATGCAGTAATCTTGACTCCCATCAAACTGAAAGATTCCACGAGGGAATTTGCGCAGCGCTATACGGATCGGCAAGTACTGCACTATATAGATTGATGTGCGAGTCGCAGAATGGGGTTGTTTCGCCCATCTGGTAAGGATCCACACCATTCATGTAATTTGTTCTTTCTTGACAGTTCCTTTCTGCAGTATAGTCGCCGCGTAATCGTCTAGGTAACTTATTCATATTATTTAATCGCGAGACGCTTCGTCTTAATCCAAATTCTGTTAATTTAAAATGTACATCGGAATCTGTGAATGACATCAACCCAATCTTCTAATTGTTGTTCAAACTGTTCGTTAGATTCTACCATTATCTCTGTATTTTATATAAATATGGTCAGAGTTTTTAAAAATTAATCAGATCAGAAAAAAAAAACAATCAGCGAGCAAAAAAACGAATAAGGAAATAAATGAAATTATTTTACGTTCGAGGAGAATTTTATCTTGATTATATTAAAATCGATTTAGAAGAGGTAAAAAAGATGTCTTAACTTTTACATGAATCCCTTCTAGTATATACAGAAACCTCTAAACAAAAATATTTTGTTAAAAAGAAAATTTTCCTTCTTGATCCGTAAATCGTTAAATTATTGGTTCTCTTTTTTTGTAAGCTTTGAGTTTCTGTATTTATAGAAGTTTACCGTACTATTAATTATTCGAGTTCCTTGAAATACCATTCAACGTAACGAGTCGCAATTATTAACGACGAAATAATTAAATAAAAAATATATAAAAGGTAACTATTCATTTTCAGAGTATTTAAGCGTTCCGCGTATAAATAAATTCGGAACACTCTGTAAGTATGCATGTTGTACTAGCGTTAGTCGAATTTATTGTACATGCTAGAAAGTACAGATCAGAGCGTAATCAAAGAGAGAAAAAGCGAGAGAGAGAGGGAGAGAGAGAGAGAGAAAGAGAGAGAGAGAGAGAGAGAGAGAAAGAACAAGGTATTAATGGCATGATAATAGCTAGAAGATATATGTATGGAAAAATATTGAGCACCAAACTGTGATCGACTGTGAAAAGACAGATGAAACTTACCTAAAGTTTCGACTTAGTAAAATATTCATTCCATTCGATTCTATTCTATTCTATTTTATTCTATTCTATAGTCTATATCTCTCTCGTTTTGCTTGTTTTGTCGCGCGAAAGTCTGCGACGTGACTGCAAAGGACCTATCAATTTCTAATATCAGAGCATGCTGAGCAGCACCATCGCATTCAGTTCTTTATTAAGTAACGCAACACTGCGAAGTAATACTAAACGCAGTCGGGAAATTCAAAATCCATCCATAGATGAACTTTTTATTGTGATATATTTAACTAGTCGTTCCATCACTTAGTATTATTTTATTTTATTCTATTTATATTGTCTATTTTTATCGACTGCCTGCTTTTTAATTTTGTTTCGTTTGTAGTTCTTATTGAATTGTATACTGGTTTGTCTACGTATTCATTTCCTTCGCATCTCACAAAATACTCCCTTACCTTCTTCTTGTACGCCGTGTCCTGCGGCGAAGATGTTCTCCGACGCTTGTTGGTAATTTGCTGCATCTGTCTATGGACAAAGGAGGGAGAAGTTTGGCCCTCCTTATCTTGGCTATTTTTAGCATTTGACTGATTATCTGTTCTCGTTTTCGTAAAGTCGCTCAGTGCTCTTCTAGTAGCCCTTGTCATAGTCTTTAACTCCGTGTGGATGTTTTTCTTTTCCAAAATATACTTCACAAGAGCTTCAACTTTCTCCTGCAGGGACCTAAGAGATCGAATTTCTTTGTCCCTGTCATTGGTTTCATCAGCATGTTGACCACTCTCTAGGTCTCCATCTCTGCGTATTACATGGACAAGTTCCTAAGTTTTCTTGAATTGGTGTCCTTATCATTTTTTACAATTCTTCTTCACTCTTCTCTCAACTACTTTCCACTTGGATTCCACTGAAAATCCTGGCCTTGCATACGTCTATTCTGGCATCGTGCCACAAGGCAAGTCGTCCTTAAAAAGCTTCCGGAAAAGCGTAACGGGGACCCCCTTCTGACTACGACGAAACCCTGTCCGGGCTTCACCCGGCACCGCGGCAGCCATTAAGATTTTCGATTGTGTTGGATAATATTTGGTGTTTATCAAAAAAATTGTAAATAAAATTAGAATTAAGTTGATGAAATAGTATTATATTCGAATGTATGCGAAAAAATTTAGACTAGCAGCCAATCTTTTTTGAGAAAACGAACATGAAATGTACTATTTTTGTTTGTAACAATATAAAATTGTAATAAATATAACCTTTGAATGTTACATATATTTAATTTTAGACTACGAATTTTTCTAAGTTTGCATAAAGAAAACATTGAAAAAAAGTATTAACATGTTATCTATTAAAACAGTATTCTATTGGAACATTTTTAAATATTCGCTTAGTGGGTGATACGACCTTACCAATATCCGTTTTATTATGAGTGGAGGGCTGTCGTTTTTACTTGTTTTATTTTAAATTGATTGGTTGGTTTCTTGATCTATCAGTATGGCTTGTGGGCTTGTGGGTCCCGAATACGCAAAGTAACGAGTGCTACCTTGAAAAAACGGTGACATCGGTAAATCGGTGATTATCATCTTTTGCTTAGTCTTTACTCTGACTATTTTTTTTGTTGACAATATTTGCATCTCTGTATGTATTCCTGAATTTCAGGTTTTAAATTTTGCCAGTGATATTTTGTGGCGGATTCGGTTGAATGTTTTATTTACACCCTTGTAGCCATATGAATATTCTGTGAACAATTCTTTGATTTTATTAATTTGTTATTTAGTTGACTTATTTAAAATGATATGAAAATTGATATCAGTGATGTCAAATTTTAAGATCTTGTGACACATGTACTCAGCGAAACGACTAGTACAACTAACAAGTAACAAAGGTTTGTATGCGGTATCAATGTATTTCTGATAAATGTCGTTAGTTCTACAGTTGAGCAAAAAATTACGCTGGCATCTAGAAATAACAAGTTTACTGTAAAGCCGATAAAGCTTACCGAAACCGTCACAAATTTTAAAGTCAAGAAATATGTATATAATGGAAAATGTAAGAGATATTATGACGCAGCACAGCATTAAATGAATATTTCAAACTTTTGTCATTAAAATGTAAAGAGGCTGCTTAGCTATTGTTGTGCAAGTTGACTACGGTAACGTAATCGCAATAAACAACGTTGCGATTATGTCACCGTCATTATTAAGAACAAGACTGAGAGTTCAGTCCTTGCGTTACATGTTGACGATACGGGACATAATATTAATTTTTGACTCATTTAAATCATAGATCAAGAAAATATGAAAAAGAAAAGAGAGTTTTCCGAGATTTTAAACATATACTATTGTAATAATACATTAAACTGAATAGAAGATGCACATAAATTACTAAACATATATCAACACACGTTAGATATATTCAAACACAATATGAAACCGTAATTTCGACTTGAGCCGCTCTCGGGTATATGCATGGCTGTGTGCTTTTTGCGGAGAAGATGGGGAGACTTTCTTTTCTCTTTCTTTTACTGTACAGTTTATAGTTCAAAATTTCCATGGGTGGATAGAACCGGTGGCCCAGATCAGTTTAAGGAAGTTAAAGTTTTATTTAGTTTAAATAACTATTTAACCCAGACTGGACCCCTTAATGTAGAGGGTCACTCCTCTACCGTTTCTGTTTCTGTCGCGTCTATGTAGGGTGTATTCTCATTCTTTCAGTGAAGGAATGCATGCCACTTCTTCAACAAATCAAGTTCTAGTCACAGCTAGTAAGTGAAAGGTGGGACAAGTGGAGAGAGTTGGCATTGAAATTATACACCCTTAGATCTTCGGACAAAGTCGCTTTGGAAGTGTGTGATGGTATGTGTGAGTGGCTGGTGGTGTTGGTAACACAAGTGTAGCTGTGGTGTGGCTGCATGTGGTTGCGGTTGTTGTGTCCCGGTTGGAGACATGTTCAATGTTATCCGCTCTAAAAAAGCAGCCAGCTTCTCTTCCATGTTGATGATGGTCTCCCACCCTTCAGAAAAGTCCTATGGCCTTGTCTCTTCTTTGCCTGTATTCTAAACAAGGGCATGCGAAGATAGGGTGACAGCAAGTGGTAGCAGTCTGCTCTTACTATACGCTTCCAAGTTGTTTACTACACTAAATCTATGAGATGAAGGGAGGTGTACGAGTTGCAATGGACACCGGAGATGACAACAATGTCATTGGCTCCCACTGCCTGTCGCCTCTTGCTGTATTCGAGTTCATTACAAAGGGCAATAATCTCCGCAGATTCTGAATTCAGGACAGGCGCCGGACCGTTAGAGTGTCGACGGCTTAGCTGTAATTTGTCGTTACGCCAATTGAGATCATGAGGGAACAAGCGATAGTGGTGCTGAGCTGGTCTTCTTCTCGGTGGGAACGTAAGTCAGGTCCTTCTTTGATGTTGAAAAAGTACCCTAGCATGCGGCGAATTTTTGTGCCATAACTGCCAGCGCAGTCAGTGCATGCCAAGATCGATGTACCATTGATCGTCAGAGACCGTTGTGTAACGCATCTTGCGTAGTAGTGATTGGTGCATACCTCAAACATCTTTGGTGCTCTGCTCTAAATGGTGTTGTTGCAAAAGCCGCAGGCAGAATAAGCTTCTGCTTCCTTTTCTACGTTTTAGATCATTCTGTCGATAACTTACTGGCAGTTGATAAAGTAGGGCACGCTGGTAGATCATCCGAAGATGGTAAGTTTCCAACTGTAATGAGCTTGCTACTCCAGTAGCAAGATCACGTAGAAAACTAAAGAGTAGTGCCAATTTTATTGACCGATGAGGTAAATGGTGTTTCTTGGACCCAGAAGAGGTTACTGCATATACCGACAGGTAAGAGAAAAGCCAAGCCGTAAAGAAAGATGTGAACCTAGTGAATTCGCAGGTGAGGTTGCAGATCAGAAGTTTAGCCAAGAGAAAATAGTAGAGAAAGAATGCAGCCTCGAGTGAATAATTATTCAGGTTCAAGGTTGCATTTAGTTGCGTGCAACAGTCTGCAAATAAAAAGGTCCGGGGGCAAAGAGCGGCAGATCAGTCAACTATGGGGTTTGTGAAGCTAGACCAATGTACTCACATGTGTCTGAGAGAGAAAAAAATCGCTTCGTATTGTAGCCAAACAAAATGCGTAAGTACTGTCGTGCTCGACATAACTATGAATATGCAGATCTAAAGACGATCGAAAAGAATTACGCTATCTTAATGCTCGATATGAGCAAGCTATTCTCATCTGCACAGGTAAGTCGAATGTCAAGTGAGGGAGCGGATGGGGGAAGGGGGTCAAAATCCACCTTAGTTAGCTACTAAAGTTAATTTTCCAACTCGAAGATCACCTTGTTCTTGGCAAATACTCAATATATCTACAATTATATACTTTGATTTTGACTTATTTACTTCCAGATCTAGGTATCCCGCTGCTTCTATAAGGATTTTTGCTTGTCTTACCATCGTTTTCCTATTATCTTCCATTAGATAGAATATCGCAATGACTCATTCGCTAGAGCGATCGGCCTAGAACTCCGTATGCCAGTTCGATCCTGACTTCTGCCGTTTTCACAAGCATCACTGTATTTTTATGTTTTGTTTTCCAAAATATTCGCAGCTTCCGTCACTAATTAGTACCAAAATAGGAGCATAAAAAGCGTGTCCTTAACAAAATAATCAAACTTTTACGAGATATAAATCATCTATTTGTATCGCTAATATGCACTTCCTTTCTTTAAGCGTTGCACCTAATTTACTATCAGCATACTTTAACGTTAAGATAAGAAGTATTGTAGAAAGCGCGTCCACCTGTTTTGAAGCCTTACATATCGTGAAACCGCGTCCATCTGTTTTGAATAAATTCCAAAATCGGTCTTCAACAGAATTCTTTTTAAATTGTAATTATTTTGTTTAAATTACTTAAAAGGTAATATAAAATAGTAACTCACTGCAATCTTTAAAAAATATGAAATTTAAAACACCTTTTATACCAAAAACCATGGATTTCGAACATATAATATCAAGTCTTCTACTACTATTTTTGTATCATAAGACATGAATTTATCGATTGCCTACTCGAAAGTTAGGTAATAATAATATAAAAGAACCTATCATTGACAAATTTAAAACTTTTAACCGAATATATGATACTTTTGCTTACAAGAAATCTTGTACCTAAGGAACATTCGCACGCGCCCCCGCATAAAAAAATGAATCTTGTAAAGTTACTCGATGTTAGTGACCCGTCCTCTTTCCAACAACGGTTCCTGTACTGCTACCGAAACTGAATCGTATTTTCCTTAATGATTTCTCGACACGTACCCGCTTTGTATAGACTGCGAACATTCCAGGTTCTTACACTCAAATTCCTTTTAGTTTTGAATTAGTTTGATTGTTACATAATAATAAATTAAACTTTCACATTTTTGGATCTCGCTCCTATTACAGGTAAGTCTACTGTCCAAGAGATAATAGCCATCATAGTCCCGGAAACTATATCACTTTATTGTAGAACGAATCAAACCGCAAATGAAATATTCAAGTATGAATTTTTACTCCGCGTGCAACTGCAGTCGACTTCACAAATTTTGTCCATAATAAACCTCAAGAATTTCCTCGACTGACCACGATTACACTTCCTTCCTCTCGTCCTGATGATGTCTCGAACTCTTTAGCTTCGAACTCGCGAAAAAAACACTTGCGTGATAACTGACTGTCCCTTCTCAAACTACTGACCACGAGACCATCGCCTCGTCAGCTATCTCTTTCTAATTAGGTATACGTGCGCTCTCTTCCCTAGCTAAGTAAGGGCGCGTGATTTAATTCGGCACAAATTCTATTCAAATTGTTATCCAGTCGTACGCAGACGACTTGACAAAGGTCATTGTGAACGAGTCTTTCGACTGCTACAGGCTCCCAATAAAGGTGGAGACCCAGGCGCCTTTACTAGTCTCCTATCAGAGCGCAGAGCGCATACTGGCCGCAACATTACATATAGATATACACCGTGTTGAGAGCGCCGATGATAGAAGACGCTAGCTCGCGTTGGTTCTCTCTCTTTTTCAGATGTGGTTGTGTAGTCGAGCCTAAATAGAGTTCCTTCTATCTCCCGCCCACAGCTTGCCGCCAGTTGAGAACAGGTGCTGGTGACTATCGCCGTCTTCCAGCTGAGCGAGTGTAGCAGTCAAGTGGGCGACTACATGCCGATGCTCCTTCGGCGCTGGTCAAGGCAACTCCTTACGCTCCGTCTGCTGCACCCGCTGACACTTGACAGGCAATACAGACTTATGGCTGCAACTTCTCGCTGCAAACATCACCGCAATAAGTTTATTTACAATATCTTATTGCGACTCGGGTATTGGCGTGAGTGAGGTGCGTTCTACTATTGTGTCGACGGTTACCCCGTCGCAAACATCGACAATAATGCTTCTCTTTTAACACGTGTATGCAAAATATCCGTTTTGCATCTAAAGTCAATGAAAATACCGAAAATATGCTAATGTGCACATAATCCCCCCATTAACTGACTTTTTTCTCTAGTTTGAAAAGTGTCGAAAAGTTCTGCTTTTCCTTATGGAGTAGAAGGGGGATCTGCCACAGAACAACACAACACTCTTGAATACGAATTCTTCATTCGTGGGGAAGCTCCTTAGTCGCCGATTAACTGCCTATGCAATCGTCGCTGCGATCCAAGCCTACGATCGACAGTGGCACGTGCAAAGTACAAACTCTGTATTTCTGCTTCTGCGAACCCTTAGGATGCAGCGCCCCTTGATAACGATATTTTTCCGACAACGGTGGCAGCCCTAACCTGCTAGCGGATAGTTTCGGCTTGTCCGTGATATTTCTCATCTTAGAGTGAAAAATTTAATTACATTTTGTCCCTTTTTTCGGTATTAGCGGGCGTAAAGGCAATTCTGGCTTGCTTATTGACCACTTTTACATTTATTAGTAATCGCTCACCTACTTTGCGTCATAGATACATAATATACGATATATCCAGAGAAGACACCAATAAATCGTCCTTTATATAAGTTATTTTTATTATTTTTAACATATTTCTGTGGAAATTATTCTTATTACATGCAGTTCGTAGTTTTTTTCTTTTTCTATTTCTATGGAGGTATTTGATTTTTATAAATTTTCGACAATATGATGTCGAGCATTTATTTACATACTGCCGTTTACGTATCAAATTCGTACGAATTTTACATAGTGGAGACTATCATCCCTTATTTTTCACAACAACTTAATAAAGAGCTATTTCAAAAATAAGGGATTGATCATTCTATAAGTAAAATTGACTCGTAATATTTTATGTATTGTAATTCGGTAAAATTTCACCATGCTACACCGAGGTCTCGAGCGGCTGAGATAGAGCGTCTCAGGTTTGTATGAATGAGAACGAGTGATTGTTTCTAATAACGTCGTTTATTTTCACGAGTAAACAACGTGGGAGACGGAGTTTCAACTGCGACGGACAAAAAGTACGGCCCGCAATGTCGGCTCCTGGCCATGGAGGGAGAGGCATGATAAGACTGAGAGCAAGGCCGGCGCAGCAGCCGATCGTATCGACAGGGCGTTCAAGACGGCCCGCGCACCGTAAGACGCTGAAGCAGGTTGCGGAGCCCCTTCTTGGAGTCTGCTTATGTGAGCGTCTGATGCAGCACGACTAGCGTGATAGTAACTTATCCAGACGAACGTTAAGAACAAAAACTACAACGTATCATATTCGTTACAACAGATGCTACCCGAGTCGAGGCCACTGACAACGCAGCATGGAGAATCATTACGGGTTCCACGACAAAACCTACAGTTTAATTGTCTGCGACAAAAGGTTGTCTGCGAGAGTTTGAACTTTGCGGCTGTCTACTCTAGCAGCGCTTGCGTAAGGTTATCTACGCGCGTGCGTGGCCGAACGACATTATGGTAGCATACGAGACTATGGCGTTGCGAGCAGGGATGCCAGATGTGGCACCCACCGTGCGGGAAATTTAAATATTGATTCCAAAAAATTGTTCGAAAAATTATTTTTCACTATTGAGTAATTCATTACAAATCAAAAGATGAAAAGTTACTGTAAAAGAATAATTTTTTTGGTCAAATTAACTTTCTAATAATTAATCACAATGTGGTCCCTTTTACGCCATCTTCAAGGATTAGCAAATGGGAAAGTACGCATAAATAAACGACAAAGGACATCGATCTTACGGTTTTTAGGGTCTTTAAACACGATTCTGACATCAGATTTGCAAAATTATTTATTTAAACAATACTGTTTATGAAAAATAATTGCAAAATTGGAGATTTAACAAACACTAGTGTTATTATGTGGGTTTTGAAGGTCGTTGATCACGAATCTGACATCAGATTTGTACAATATAATGTTTAAACAAATAGATCTCAATAAATTATTGTAAAATTAACATTTTTAGAAGTTTAATTCCGAAACCATATGAAATATAGGATTTTTGAGGTAATCCTTGAAGATAGCGTAAAAGGGGCATTGTGATTAATTATTAGAAAGTTAACTTTTCGTCTTTTGATGTATAATGAATTACTCAATAGTGAAAAACAATTTTCCGAACAATTGTTTGGAATCAATGTTTAAATTCCCCGCACCGTGGGTGCCACATCTAGCATCCCTGGTTGCGAGCGAGCGAACCGACGGACCTCAAGGTATTGGCCAATAGGCCAATAGGCGAACGCGTCGCTCGGTGGCAAGGGTGAGCAGGGTGGTGGTTGCAAGGCGCGAACGCTCGTGCCAGGACTCACCTGCCCTAGCTGCTTTTACGGAATACTTTTATCTCTGCCTTTGTTCTTCTCCATCTTGGTGAAGTTTAGTGGATCGTTTGGTATCCTTTGGTCGGATTCTCGCGGGTGAAGTGGTTCCACGTATCGGTTTCGCGAACGTATCTGGGTTTTCTTATGCGTTGAGTATCTTGCGATCACCGTATCTTCTCTGTGTTCTTATTTTATACTTGATTCCGAACTCACAGTTTGTCTATCGTGTAGTGCATAATTTCGAGATTGTCTATTGCATCGGAAATTCATATTTTAGTGAAATTAGTGAAATGGGTAAACGGGATCGCCGTAAGAGCGATACGAGGCCTTCGTTCGATAGGGTGATAGGCGCCGGCACGTGACAGCTTGGGACGAGAGGTGGCCGGGCTTATTTAGGTTAAACGTTCGCTCTGGCGTTTGCCGAATTCGCGTTTGCTGATAGTATTGAGGTGTACGTGAGGATTAGCTAGAGGTTAAAGAGTGAGTGGCATTACCAAGAAGAGTGTTTCTGCACAAGTTACGACCTGGGCCTTGAGACGCGCGCGGGTCACGTAGTTATCTCTGTCGTAAAAACTCGTAGAAACCATATGTGTACGAGTTATTTGAGCATATCGATTATCTAGTACCGTAGTGAATTGTCGTGGTTCAATCCTTTGTAATTTGTTCTTAAAATATATTGAAGGATCTTTTATTACCGAACGTGAAAATACACGTTATAGTACATAGCGTTAAAGTTTACATACAAATTTATCTTATTCTGTTAAAGGTATTCTCAGCTTTCAGTGCCCAAAATTGATAACATTCAAAACTATGACTTTCTAAACAGTTCTGAAAATATTGAATGCACATCACTATTGCTTGCTTTATCAACAATGACAAAGCACTTAATTAATTTGATGTATTCACTGTTTAATGAAAAAATCTAGTGTTTACTATAATTTAATACTAAAGACTTCAATTTTTTGCAGGGTTGTACAGATCTGATTATAAGAGAATTCAAGAAACAAAGTGGTATTTTGTTTGCAGTTATCATAAGCCTGGGCTTTCTTGAAGTGATTGCTTCTATCTTCTCATTGATTCTTTGCTGTGCGATCTACTCAAATGACAGATATAAAGCATAATGAGAACTACTTCATCCAGCATTTTTAGATCTGTATGATAATTCAAGGCATAAATTAAGACAATAACTATCATTTGTTGTCAATTCAACGTCTTATCTTAGAATGTTTGCGGCCGTGACCGAGCGTTATTCCACGTCAAAACTGATAGAACAGTTTTTTGAACATTTGACGTATTAACATTGCACTGTATTTAAAGAAATATAGAAAATATGAATCTAATATGATGTCAAATTATAGCCATATACATACAACGAATCAAACTACGAATTACATATATATTTATCGGGTGATTTTTTTTTGGATTGTGAACATTTGTGCTTTGCGAGTATATCTTCTACTTCTTAGCGTTGAAAACCCGTACTCATAAAGTGTTAAACTAGCAATTAGTATTTATACAGGGATCTATATTTGGTAGTAAAATTTTGTTTCTACCACATAAATGACATTTTTTCTCTTTTAAATGATAATATTACGGTGATAATGGTGACAATAGTATTTGTTCCGCAGCGAATCTAGAATACTTTCGAAGCCACAGAATATTTGCTTTACAGGGTCTACATACAATAGTTCGGAACTCACTATAAGTATGTGCATCCTATGTACACGGTGTTAAGAATTTCGATATTTAATTGTCTACATTAATTGCAACGTTCAACTTGTGCCTCGTATATATATAATTTTATAGTCATATTACGTTTGATTTAACCATTTCAGCCATGTGATGTGTACTCCGAATGTGGTTTTTTTTTGACTGAATAAATAAAGAGGAATAAAAGCATACCGCCCATTTTGTATAAACAAAACTATAATTTTGCATAATAATTTTTTTACCTGATATCGCAGTACACTCTAATCCCTCTGCGCCATATATCTCCTTACATATAACTCAAATTAAATAGATCGACGGCCGGTATTCATACGATGCTATTTCAAAAACTCTGATGCATAAAATGCTATCTCAAAAAAAAGTTTATGTGATTATATTTGAAAAGCGCGTGCAATAAGCTTCTATCCCAAATCTGCGTTGAATATAATGCTATTTCAAAATTGCGTGCAATATAATGTTATTTGAAAAGTGCGTACAATATAATTCTATTTCAGAATAGCGTTGCACATAATGTTGACCTAAAATCGTGTTTCACACAATGCCGTAACGAAAATTCGGTACCACCAAAGTTTCTGTACAGCACACAAAAGAAGAAATTTTTAATGGTATCCCTGGTGGGACACATGACTTGAAACAGAGGTTGAATAAGCAGTCGGAGTTAGCATAGTTAAACAAATCAAATTTGAAATACGAAGAACTTCTCAGTTAGAATCTTTGTTCTTCCCGCTCTAGTGTTCCGCTATCTACCATGACTGTTTGTCCTCTATTGTGTTGTTGGGAATATACGTCGTCGTAAATAGATAATGTCGGAGCATTCGCAACGGTTACCCAACGCCGCAGGATCAAAATGAGGCCGCCGCAATGGTAGCCAATTACGAGACAATACTGGTATCACGCTTAATTTCCCTGTACAGTAACGTGCTACACTGACGGAATAATAATCTAACAAGGGATTACCCTCAGGTGATAAGCGCCAATAGGTACTTTAATAGATAGAAAATGTTGGTTATGGTCCCCATAATAAAAATTGACCCATCCTAACCTATACATGTTCGATATTTTTGGATGCCGCTTCTCCAAAGTTATCCATTTTTATAATTTTCAAGGGATATTTTTAAGAGTTATTATAAGTAGGTTTTTCAGATCTCCAAATTAATTAGCATTGCATCGAATAGTCATTTTTTTATTATTTTGGGGGCACACTACACATACCTGACTGATATTTTTTTTATATTATTACCTTATAAAAATTGAAGTGCTTATATTTATCATTTGATAAATTTAAACATTTATTGCTGGTCAATTATATAGAGTAAATAAATTAAACGAGTGAGAATACTTCCCGCAGTGATGCTGAACCACATATAAATAACGCTGATCAGTACTTTAAAAAAAATTACACACTATTATTATGTAGTAGGCAATATAGAGCCAGAAAAGAATGGAAAAAGAAAAATCCGCTTAGCCCTTTCTTTAATCGCTGTAACCGTTTTTCCTCTGAAATTGGAATAAAAGATAAATTTACATTAGAATATTGTAAACATATATATATATATCTGTTTACAATATTCTAATGTAAATTTATCTTTTATATTTATTTATATACATATATATATATATCTTCCTATATTATATAGTTCTTTTCCATTTTCGTAAGTCTCACCCCTCCTCCTCCTCCTCAGCCCCTTCTCATGCCCCTCCTCAGCTCCTCCTCCTGCCCCTCCTCATCCATTTTCCTGTCTTTCTTCTTAATAAAGAGGCAGAAACAGATAGAAAAACCAAGATAAAGATAAGGACAGAGACGAATGCGATATAGCCAGTGCCTGTAAGCGGTCTTACATTTGGACACTTAAAATTGTGTAACACACTTCCAAGACCCCATCATTGGCGATCCTAACACCTAAATACCATCTCGGCATGTGATGCGCATCAAGGTGTTAAAAACTTACAGAGGCAGCAATAGATATATTGAAGACAGACAAACATATTGTTAGAAACAAAGACTAAGACAGAGATCGAGACAGAGAGACTAAAACAGATACACAAAAACAGAGACGGAGAGATTAAAAGGCGGAAACCGAGAGACTAATTGTAAGATATAAAACTGAAACCATGGCTGATACGGAAACAAAATCAGAGGTAGAGACGCCTGTAAGCGGTTTTACACTTGGACACTTAAAATTGTGTAGCACACTCCCAAAACCCCGTCATTGGCGATCTCTAACACCTAGACGCTATCTCTGCTGCCCGAAATGATCAATTGGAATCGATAAAAGTTCAATCGATTTCTAAGCTAAATTTAATTCATTTTTTTCTTGTATTAAGATTCGATCAAAATTGATAAAATGGATAAGAGTCGATCACATTCTATACGAATAATGAATATTAAAGTTAATAAAAAAAACCTATGGTCAATATTAACTATCAATATCAATTGTTGTTTTCTGTATTCAATTTTATTGATTTTTATGGAATCTATCAATTTTAATCAAGCCTTAATCGAGCCTTACACAAGAAGGATCAAGATTTAGCTTAGAAATCGATTAATAATTTAATCGATCCTAATTGAGCATTTCTAGTAGGGTCGGTACGTGATGCGCATTAAGGTGTGAGAAACTTAGGAGCGATTACTGTGGCGCTGTATCAGAGCTTTTAAATATATCTTTGAATTTTCTAATTATAACATTAAAGAAGGACTTCCTTCACATAAATTAAATTTTAAAAAAATACAATAGTAATGTTAATTAGAAAATTAAGTATTAATAAACTTTATAATTATAAATTAAAAGCTGAAATCATAACAGCTGAACATAAAGGTAATAAAGTTTTTATTCCTAGAATAACAATAAATACTGGAGAATCATCATCATTACCGTTTATATAATATAGAAAACAATTTCCTATTGTATTAGCATTTGCAATGACTATTAAAAAATCTCAAGGTTAAAGTTTTAATTCTGTTGGATTATATATTAGAAGATCTTTATTTTCCCATAGCCAACTTTATGTTGCTTGATCCAGATATAAAATCCTGATAATATTTTTATTCAAAATGAATAGGAAGATAAATCTAAAATTGAAAATATTGTATAGAAGGAGATTTACGAATAATGTATTAAACTTAAATCTTTCTAATATCTATCTTTCACAAAACATCTTATTTCAATAACAACTTGTAAAAAAGAATCTATATGAGTAGTATCTTTGTAGAGGCTATATCTCGGCCGAGGTTTTAAGAAGTACTTATCCTGGGAGTACTTAGAAAGCCCTCATTTGTAAGTAACTTTTGATTATGTTTACTGAAACTTCTGTATTTGTAATAAAAAAAAATAATATATATATATATATTATCATAAATAAAATAGAATAGTCATTAGCCAAACACAATATATATATATATTGTGTTTGGCTAATGACTATTCTATTTTATTTATGACGTCTACCCTTATCGTTGAGTTGCTTTTTCCGGAAGACGCAAATGAAGATATTTTATCTGTGATAGTTCAGTTTTCCCATAACTAAGATAACCATAAAACTTAGGCGGGGTCAGGACCAATTTGGAGGAGATTTTAAAAATCTGGAAGTGAATATGTCTAAGGGCGGTTACTGTGAAAATTTGGGATGTAAAATTTTGACGAATCAGCGGATTTTTTGTAAGAATTAGACGGAAAGGGAAGCTTCAGTTTCTCCGTTAAATAACCCCAGCACATGCTCTGGTCAGTCAGTTAGTCTTGGAATTCTAAAATTATTAAGAATGGCGCCACCAAGGAGAAGCAGTAGCAGCAGCAGCAGCAGTAGCAACAAGAGGAGCAGTAGGGGGAATAACCTGCAGGTGGTACAGGACCGTGTTCGATGGCTGATATATAACGCGCCCACCCTGCTCATGATGTTGGATCATGTTTCTTGGGCTATGCAGGCGATTGAATCGCGTAAGTCAATTTTGTTTTATTAATTTATCTTAAATTTAATATGAAATATTCATTTTTTCTAATTTTTCTTTTTTGCATTTTAGTACCAGTTCTCCCTCCATTGGCTGCTATGCAGCAGTTGTATGCAGGAGCAAGTTCTGAACGGGCTTCAGCTCAGGAATGTGGGGAGAAGAGGAGCAACCCACACCGCTCCTCAACAGCGAAAAACAGCTCTCGACGACCAGCGCCAGCCGAAACCAGTAAGCCTAGGTGACCAACCCCGACTGAAAATAGTCGGCCTAGCTGCTCAGCACCAGCTGAAAAAGATCGGCCTAGCTGCTCTACGCTAGTTAAAAAAGACCGACCTTCCAATTTAGCAGCAACAGCATGCGAGCAGCCACAAAATCCGACGACAAACGAGGAATCTCGTCCTCAGCGCCAACTGCCAGCCCACGGACTCACGAGCAGAGTGAACAGCCAATGAGGGCAAGATCGCGCTCGAACTCTACCTCGAGTTCTAGCTGAAGTTCTAGCTCGAGTTCAAGCTCGAGTTCGAGCTCGTCCAGCTCGTTCAGCTCATCATCAAGCTGTAGGTCGCGCAAAAGTATCAAATGTCTTGGCGCCATTTCTAAGATTAAATCATCGAGCAGCATTAACATTGCTGCAAGAAAAAGAAAAATACAGGGTAAGTTTTAAATTTATTCTAATTGTATCTTTTTTATAAACAATGATTTATTTTTCTTTTTTCTTTTTTTTGCAGATAATACAAAAGAGGTGAAGAAAAGGACTCCCGACGAATCATCATCATCACAACCAGATCCGTCTTCTACTTCTGCAGAGTCAGGCCGAAACGGCTAGCTCTCGTGCGGATAACAAGTCTAGAACATCTTATCTGCTCAGTTGGGGTAAATTGGGCGCGGCATCTACTAGCAGCTCAGCTGTTCAACCACTAGCATCAGCTAAAGATCTACAGGCGCCCGACAAGGCTTATCAACCCAGCTCCAAGCCGTTTATAGAAGAAATTGTGTTTAGCGACTAATGTTGCTTAGCTAAGATTTTTTTGTCAATTTTCATATTTTAAATAATAAATGTATACTTATTCTGTAATAATTATCTATATATCTATGTATGATTTTTCTATTTTAAATAAATAAATAAAGAAAATAAAGAATAATACTTAAAAATAAATTAAATAAACTGATAAACAAATATTCATCTTTGGTTTTATTATTATACAATTAGCATTTTAATAATAGTTTTAAACCATACATCCCTATTTTTTTATTTTATGACAATAAATTAAATAATTGAATACATATTCATTTTCAATAAACAAAGATGTTGTGAATTTTCTTTATTTCCAATATAAACAAGAACAGACATTATTTTTAGTATTTTTATTATCATCTTCATCTTGACTTAGTGAATTGTCTAAGTAATTTAAATGCCAAGCTCGAATCGATTCAGCATTGTAAACAGCACACGCTGGTCTTCTACGAATGCAGAGGTCGTGATTAAAACAGAAGTAATGGTTGCTATGTTTTAATTCTTCAATGGATGGGCAACCAATGTCTTCGACATTAGAAATACATCTGAAAATAATATTAAAAAAAGCATTATAAGTATTTAAAGAGTAACAAAAAAGTAACAAAGTAGTATAAAAAAAATTTACATGTTTGGTAAAATATTTTCAACCATTGGACTTGTTGTTCTCCCTTTACGAACAATTTCTCAACATCTTCTTTGCAGATTTGTAGAATCTCATTCAACCGATGATATGGAATATCTCCAGTTCCATACTATTCCGTGAAAAGTCTTTTCGAGCCATTGAGTCATACACTTTTCCTCTTGTGTAAGTTCTTCCCAAGCCTCAAGGTGCCGATAGCTATAAAGGAGTTTCGATCAGATGGAATTACAGATGAAAACATAGATCTTCCCCGACGGAAAGATGTATTTTCATATGATTTTGTAGATGAATTAAATAAGCTAACGTCTACAAAACTTCCAGAAAAGGAAAAGTTTTACAATAAATTAACAAAATTCCCACATTGGTGATGAGGACTACCAGCATGCTATTCAAGTGTGAAAAAGTTTAATATAAGAAATTTAGGAGATTTTTCAGATCTTTATTTGAAAACAGATTTTCTACTATTAACTGACGTTTTTGAAAGTTTTCGAGAGACATCTTTAAAAGCCTATGGTTTATGTCCTACTCAGTTTTACACTACCCCAGGACTGACATTTTCAGCAGCTTTGAAAATGACAAAAGTAGAACTGGAGCTTCTTACAGATATTGATATGTTAATGTTTATTGAAGCAGGCATTCGAGGAGGAAAGCTTGGCTAAAACCATACGTAGAATTTAATACAGAGAAGAGAAAGCAGGCCAAGAATGAGTTAGAAAAACTCTTCTACAAATTATTAATTAACGCTGTCTATGGAAAGTGTATCGAGCGAGAGCGGTCTCGTGTTGATGTGCGATTAGTTAATAAATTTGCAGGTAAATATGGAGCTGAGGCACGCATAGCTCTACCTAATTTTCATAGTTGTGCAATCTTTGATGAAAATTTGGTTGCTATACAGCTGAAGATAACAAGTATCACAATCAAGAAACCAATATACGTTGGTCTCTCTATTCTCGATTTATCAAAAACATTAGTATATGATTTTCATTATTCATATATGAAGCAGCGAGTTGGAGAAAAATGCAAACTACTTTATACAGATACAGATAGTTTGATATATGAAGTTGTGGACTTGGATATGTATCAAATCATGAAAGACGATCTACACAAATTTAATACTTCTGATTATAATGAACAACCAGTTTGAAATCCCACGTGTTAATAAAAAAGTTCCTGGACTGATGAAAGACAAATGCTGTAGCAAGATTATGACGGAGTTCATTGGTTTAAGAAGCAAAATGTATAGTATTTTGATAGATGGAAGTGAGACTATAAAAAAAGCTAAAGGCATAAAATCAAGTGTTGTGAAGAAATCAATCACGTTTGAAGATTATCGAAAACGTCTCGAGGATCTCATTATTGTTAAACGTGAGCAGTGCAACATACGTTCTAAGTTGCACATAGTGCATACAGAAAAACAAAATAAAATTGCTTTAAGTCCTCATGATGATAAAAGATTTTTATTGTCACATAGTACAGACACTTTGCCATGGGGTCATTATAGAATTATGGAGGAACAGATGGTGCAAGCTGCAATGCAAGTGGAGGGAGAGTTAGAGGAAAAAATGAATGATAATGGAAGCCAAGAAAGAGAGAAGGGGATAGTGGTAGAGAGGGGATATGATGTGGCCAATAGTAATGCTGTAGGACGAGAAAGAGAAGGGGAAGGTGAGAGAGGGGATGAAAGTGAACAAATTAGGATGGAATACGATGTGATGGAGGAGTTTATGCACGACTGGGATCCATCATTGGATGAAAAAAGATATAATCAAGAAAATAAAAAAGATGTCTTACAGGAGGCAATGGAAGGAGCAGATATTGTGGTGGGAAATGTGCTATATCTAGAGACGGACTATGACGAGGAGCATATTCGAGCAATCGAAGACCTCGAGAACAATCAACAGGTTGCAAAGAAACCAAGACTTGTCTAATTTCCTAAGTAAGTTTCACAGTTCATTGTTAGCAAAATGATTTCTCTGTCAAAATATATTTCTCTAACAAAAAAAATCTTATTTAATTTTTCAGAATGGATCTATTTGCTCTCAACAAGATTGCCGAGCAAAATTTCTGCTCAGGAAGAATCTTACGGACTTGGAGAAAAATCATCAGTACATGGTGACATCACAAGAAGTAAAAACCAGATTCGGTCCGAAGGTAGTTGCTGAGCTCGATGAGAGCTTCCAGATCTTCTTGCCAGAGAAGATTTCATCAGCGATTCTAAAAGATCAAGAATTTTTCCACCATCTTTCCAACGCTGCAAATAAGCTTTGTTTATTTATAGTATATCAGGGTGGAACTTCTTTCAAGTTCGATACTATTGGTTAAAGGCAAGGAAAATGATGTAAGACACAGAAATTGCTTTTTATAATCTATTTATTATTTTTATATTAAAACTTGTATATAATAATAGTAATACATGAATAAATGAAGAATTAAACATAATATGATCACTTTGTCTTTTATTTACTACCACCATGATTCTTATAATTATATTTGGAAATTATATTTGGTTACCACTTTTCTTTAAAACTTTTTCTACTAAATAAATTTCTGGATGCTTAGTTTTTTGAATTTCCGTTTCATAAAAGCTGCCAGAGACGGGTTTATCATAATAATCTTTAAGATGATAAGTTACCGGATTAGTTTTTGCAACTCGAGTTATTGTAAAAATTTCAGTAGACCAGTTCGGTGTATAACGTTTTTCAAACACGTTTTTTATTTTACTTATACGTGACTTTGAATTTTGGTTTTTTCACAGTTAACTTTTTATTTGAAAAACGTCTCTTGATCTCTCTCTCTCATTTGCCTGCGTAACATTTTTTGGCTCAATCCCTATAGTCCGATGTTTTCTTGCATTGTAAACTTTGACCAACTCAGGCAAGATATCCAACCACTTATAGCTTCCCTGTTTACTGAACTCTATCCACATTACATTTTTTAATGTTCTATTAAAACGTTCGCATATACTTGAAGAGTATAGATTTATCTTGTACTTGTTCATGAGTTTCTGAAAGTTTGAATTGTAAAACTCTTCCTTGGTCAGTTTTTAGATTCGACGGTACTGTGTCTTGTTTTAAAATCTATTCCATAGCTGCAGTAACATCATTGCCACGCTTTGACTTGACTGGGACAGCCCATGTATACTTTGAAAATATATCTATGACAGTGAGTAAGTAGTGAAAACCTTTGTTCTCTTTAGAGTAAGGAATCATTTCTACAAGATCTACTTGCCAAGTCTCATCTATGCCACGAATGTCATATTTTCTTTGCATGAACCTGCGGCGTGCAGGTTTGTGGAGTTCTTCAGCTACTCTTTGACGTTCCATCTTTGACTTCTATATGTCTATTTAATTCTTTAACTATGTATTCTATACTGGCTAAATTACGTATCTATTCTATAACTTCACTAATGCCAACAAGTTTAGAAGATAAATAATCTACTTCAGTATGCAGGATAACTTTCAATGAATGCAAGGTGATTGCATCGCTTGGATTAAGAGGCTGTCCTACATTGCAAAGCCGCTTATTTTCTAAGTCAAAATCGCCTTCCGATGTGATATTAAAACCAACACCTGGAGGACTGCGACTCACTTGCGAGCCCTCAAGCTTTCTTCCAAACACACTGAGACTCATGTTACTACTGATACAGTATAAAATGTGTGTGTGTTAATATATATGCTCAGCTTCACGTAATTCCTCAATAATCGATTGGATTTCGTTGGTATGATTATTATTTCCAGCAGTACACTCCGCAATCAATAATCGCTCGACAAGCTCGTTTAGATCATCCTAGTAGACGAGATCTATAGAAGAATTTTTCTTGGCTATTTTATATTTTGGCAAAAGTGCTCCTCCGATTGTTTTATTTATTTTTTACGAGGAGTGCTACGGAACATTGGAGCTAAAACATTTTTATATTTATTACTCCTTGATATACGTATTGATTCATCTTTGCTATGTTTTTTCTTATGAGCATTTGTTCTTCCAAGATCATACGATAATTTTCACGATCTGCTGAACTTAAAAGAAGCTCATCCGGATATTTTGTGAAGAGTAATTCCATTAATCCATCTATTTTAGGATAAGTTTGATTTTAAACTTTTTAACTTTTTTCACGCCGTATATATTAACGATTTTGCTGCGGCTTTTATCTAGTAGTGACAAGAAGACTTGAGATGAATCACTTCTTTCATGGGCAGATTTAAATGATGAATTGGTTAATGTATCTTTTATTGTATCAAATTCATCATCATCCTCAAAATCATCATTATGTATGGCACTTGCATTATTATCAAGATCGTTTAGTATACTCGATTGATTAAACCTTAATCGTTTTTTTTTTCTTTCAATGTTTTGTTCATGCTTGTATCCAAAATTTTCTTAGAAAGATGCAAGCTTTCACTGTTCAAAACAGCGAGTTTCTCGAGTGGTGTGATGACTGGTCTCAATGTATCACCGACGACTTTTTCAAAATCATCTTTCTCCTGTTTTAATAAAGTATATTTTTTTTAATGGCCTCACAAGCCCGCAATAGCTCGCTGAAAATATTCTTCTCTTTCTTGAAGTCAGACATGCTTACGAGATTATGGCTATAACTGTACTGTAAGACTCATAATTTCTTTTTTATTGCAAAACTCCATCGCTCTATCTTTGTCAATAACAATAAATCCATACTTATCATTCTTCCAACATTCAGAACAAAGATTTCGAAATTCATTAAAAGTTAAATCGGTATTCACATGATCTTCATAGATATGTTTAAGAATCACATCGTCTTGACGATAAATTACTCACAAATTAATATTATCCCTAATGAGATGTTTTCCTATATGAGCATTCGATTGACACAGATAGAAACTATCTACACTTTTATGTCTTCCCATACAGAATAATGCTCTGACGTTATCCTGCTTTTCACATGCCACATTATCAAAAATCATAATTGAATTCGGTAGAGCTTCATCTGGAGATACTACAGATTCATGCTCACTAAACGGAAAATATGGTACTCCTTCAATCGGATCCAAGGCATTTTTGAGAAATTGATACTTTAGCTGATTCAAGGATTTAGAGTATACATACAAATTTTCAAATCTAAGACCATTTGGATGTGTTTAGATTAGCTAGTAATTAGAGCCAATAAACTATTTGTTTTTCCACAGTTAGATGGTCCACAGAATACTGCTCGTGTACTATCCGAAAGAATTCACCGTGTCGCTTCTCTCTCTTTTCTTTTCCAAAATCGAAATTAAATGCAAAAACTGGAATGGGTTTGACGTTTAGTAAGTTAGTGAATGCAGCTAAATATCAATAATAGCCATTAAATGTTCTCACAAAGTTATTCAATCGACCTTGAAAGGTGCACGCCAAGTTGTTAAGTGTGTAGGCGAATAAAAAAGTTATCATCCCACGTGTTCTAACGCTTTCATCAACAATCGGTGGGGTTATTCCTTATCTCATCTGATTGTTCGCAGGACTTAGTGCGACCAGTGTTCTAGTAGGAGATGCTGCTAGAATAGCTAAAGCGAAATTCGCTATAGGAAGTTTGACGTTCTGCTCGGTAAAATCCATGTTCACATGTCAGAGTCAGATTCAACATTGAGCTTTAGAAATAAAATCACTTGTTTCATACTTTGATCATCAGTTTTGGTTCTACACTCGAAGAGATATGATCGTTCACAAATCCAAGAAACAACAGAAAGGTTATGGATTACTTGACAAAGTAATCAATAACTTGCCTGTTGAAATGCATCTTCCTGGATATCAATACTGTGGACCCGGATCCAAATTAAATAAACGTTTGAAAAGAGGTGTTCCTGGAATTAATCAACTTGATCAGGCATGCAAAGAACATGAGATTGCTTACTCTGACAAAAATGGAGATCGTAAAGCAGCTGATAAAAGCCTTGCTGATAGAGCTTGGCAACGCGTTAGAGCCGAGGATGCCAGTCTTGCTGAAAAAGCTTATGCTTTTGCTGTTACCAATGCTATGAAATCAAAAGGAAAAATTGGAATGGGACTGAAATTCAGTAAGTTAGTGAATGCAGTTAAAAACTCAATGATAGCCAGTAAATGTTCATGCAAGGTTATTCAATCGGCCTTGAAGGGTGCACGTCAAGCTGTTAAGAGTGTAGGCGGAAAGAAAATACTTATCATTCCACGTGTTCTACCGTTTTCATCAAAAATCGGTGGAGTTCTTCCTTTTGTCATCCCATTGTTCGCAGGACTCCGGTGCGACCGGTGCTCTAGTAGAAGGTGCTGCTCGAATAATTAAAGCAGTTAATAATGCTAAAGCTGCGCAAAAAGATCTTGAAGAAAGTAAGAGACATAATAAGACCATGGAAGCCATTGCATTAGGCAAAGGTCTCCATCTCAAACCATATAAAACTGGGATGGGTTTATTTATGAAACCTCATGTCGGTGGTGCTGGTGGCGGTCATCATGTCAATAGAAAAAAAAACTTCGATTTAACTTTGCCAAATCGTCCACTGACTGACTACGATCTAAAAAAATTTGCTCGTATGATGAAATTCTCAGATTTTCGAGGTGTTTTTATGAGAAATAATCTACCCGCCGATGGCCCATGGTATAATGAGTCAGCTGTTGTCAACTTGGATGACTTTCAAAATAGAGGCACTCACTAGGTTTGTTATCGCAAGCATGGTTCTGATGTACTTTATTTTGATAGTTTTGGTAATCTCATGACATATTTCAACGTGGAAGAAGTGAAATACAACTATAAACAATATGAAAATTTTGACTCATTCATATGTGGTTATCTTTGTCTTTATTTCTTAGCTGGAAGACTATAAAAGATGTGCTCAGAGACGAATGAAATCATTTCCTTCTGATCAGTCATGGAAAATAGCTTTACTCTGAGTCTTTCGGGAAACTCATCTGTCTTAGAAGCGCAATATTTTCCTTCGATTGAACTACCACAGCATAAGAGTTTTGTCTTGGGTTTAGTTGAACTTTTAACATTTAACTCTATTCCCAATGTTGACTATTCAAATAATAAACTTTATTTGAACGGTGATATTATTACTATACCTACTGACAGTTACGAGATTGATGCTATTAATCAATATTTAGAAGAAATTTTAAAATCCAAAGGAATTCAATTTTCTTTGAAAGCTAACAATAATACTCTCAGAAGTGAAATTATCTGCAGTCATCCAATAGATCTTACACCTCAGAATTCAGTCGGCCGTCTACTTAGCTTTACTCCTCGTATTCTCAAAGAAAACATTCAACACAGCTCTTATTTAGCTGTGAAAATATTGAGAATCAACGCACTCAGAGTAGAGTGCAACATTACATCTGGTGCTTACATCAATAACTAAGAAGTTCACACAATCCATGAGTTCTTTCCCAGAGTGCCTCCAGGATATAAAATCATAGAAGTTCCGTCTCATGTCATATATCTGCCAGTCAGTGTCAAGTGTATAGATCATCTTCAAATCCAAATCGTAGATCAGGATGGAAATTTAGTGAATTTTCGAGGAGAGGAAATTATTATTAGACTTCTCATCAAATCTATATAATGGGTATCGTTTAGAATTCTGCAGTATATATAAGTCAGCCATCATGGCAAGCAGAAATCAGTCGAGCAAAGAAACTCAAACCGTTAACACGCAAGAGCATTCAGTTTCTGAAAAGCCTAGGACTAAAAGTTAGTGGAAAAAATTCACGTGTATAATTCTCTGCTGCTTCCAGAAAAATGGACGAAATTCTAAGCATTCAATCAGGTGTCGTTTTCGATGAGTCTATTGCTCATTACGAGGTTCACGTACGTCAACAATACTCATCATTAAGCTTTGATAATAATGATGAAATTCGTATTTCTATCCAACATCAAGATCTATGCCATCACGTAGTTCTATCCATATATGTGGAAAATTACAAAAAGAGAATGCAGGAGGACCATTCGAAAAAACTAAATTTGTCAACAATGGCATTTGGCATATGTTTGATGAAATTCGTTATGAGATTAATGGTGTGGAGATTGATAAAAGTAAAAATGTCGGTCTGAGCACTCTTATGAAAGGATGGATTTGATTTAATTTGATTCAGAGTCGTATGCTGGAGAATGCAGGCTGGCTTGGTGTTGAAGAAGATATCTAAAGTTTTGTTGATGCTCAGGGCAACTTTGACGTTTCCATTCCTCTTAGTATGATCTTAGGCTTTGCAGAAGATTATAAAAAAATTATAGTTAATATGAAGCATGAACTCATTCTCACAAAATCGAGAACTGAAAAGAATGCAATACTTCAAGAAGCTATTACAAGAGACAATACATCTTTTTATGAAGGTTATAATGTGTCAATATCAAAGATTGAATGGTTAATGCCATATGTCATTGCATCTGATAAACAAAAAATCCAGTTATTGAATTTCATTGGCAAAAATAACCCCATCTCTATGTGTTTTTGTTCATGAGAGTTATTTGAATATCCTCTTCTTCCGAGCACGAATAAACACGTCTGGACAGTGAAAACATCTAACCAATTGGAAAAACCTCGTTTTGTGATTCTTGGATTACAAACAAAGAGAAAATCAACGAGAACTGCAAACGCCAGTCTATTTGATCATTGTGACATTAGTAATGTGAAACTTTTCTTAAATTCACAATATTACCCATACAACAATATGAATCTCGACATATCTAAGAATCAGTTTGCTATTCTCTATGATATGTACGCTAATTTTCAAAAATTCTACTATGCAACAAATCCACAACCGCTGTTAACAAAGTCCTCGTTTCTCAGCTTCGCACCACTTGTAGTTATTGTTCACGACAAAACGAATCTCTCAAGAGCGCTCCTGTCGATGCACGTCTAGAGTTTGAGGCTAAAAAAGATTTTCCAGCTAACATATTTTTGTTTCCCACGGTTTTTTTACACAAGATTTTTACTTACCACGTATACAGTTGATTACGAACATGAATCTGCTTTAAATGGTGATAATAGTTATACCTACAATGTTGATAAAACTCATTTATTAAACAAAAAATATCAACTCTCACAGATGCACAAAGAACTAGGTTACCACCGCACAAACTTCGATTAAAAGAAGGAGATATTGTAATGTTATTATGAAATATTAACCCGTTGACGCCGAGGTGATCAGAATTTTTACTAAATTTTCAACGTGTTTATTTATTATGTTATCGGAATAAAAAAATAATGCAATAAGTCTATTCCTACGCGAAATTTGATGCTCTTTCAGAATCTAAGCTCAAAATTTCTATTAGACTTCGAGAAAAAAAATATGGCCAATTTAAACGTAAAAAATGTAACAATTTTCGAAAAAAAAATTTTTTGCATTTTTTTTTTTAATGATAACGCAAAGGTATCAACTTTTTACTATGATCATAGGTGATCATACCACTCAAACATTTAGAGGAATTTTTTTTCAGAAAAATTCATCAGTGTTTTTTTAAATTGGGATCGAGAATGAAAAAATTGTATAAATATCTTAATCTTTTGTTTTCTTAAAAACCATGAACTTAAAAAAAAATTTCTAAAAACAAAAATTTCTTAAAATTAGTCAAATAACACTCTCCAACTTTTTCAGAATTTTTGGAGACAATTTTTGATTTTTAATAATTTCAAAAAATCCAATAAATCTTATAAAAACAACCCATGTCCATTTTTTTGCAACGTTTACTTGGAAGTATATTATTGCAGTGTCCGTCATGCACGTCAACACCGTCCATAAATTTGTTGTACAAATGAAAAGCTTGCGAAAAAGGTATATCAATTTTGAATCGAGCCTTTGAACTATATCTTCTCGAAGTTAATAGTGGACATACACCCCCACAGCAGTTAAAACTATTGAAACGGGCTTCGAATCCATAATAGTGATGAAATTTATGACACTATTTTGATCATGTTTCACAATATAAGTACCTCGTGGAACTTTCTTTTCAAGCATATTCTTTTCTTTGACTCGATTGTCTCTTATAGTGCCAGTGCATTTCAAATATAATTTTTGCAAGTGTACAATGAAGTCCGTATTTGTAAAAAAATTAACTGAATGAACTGAAAATAACTATACCTATAAAAGTCTCAAGATCTTGTAATTTCAGATCATAATTATTCTCTTTAGACGCATCAATTTTATATTGTTCCATTTCGGCGGATTAAAGGGTTTCAAACAATTGGAAAGGCTCGCACGCTTGTATATTCTTTTTTGCAGCTTCAGATAATAATATTGTTTCTTCACAAGTATTTGGATGTGACTTCTCGCTATGAATTCAAATGAATTCGTGATTTTTTTCAAATTTATCTAAGTTTTCAGAATAAGTAGCACAAGCTTTTTTATAACTAATATTTGGTATTGTGAATTTATGTTCAGAATCTGAATCAGATATCGAATCACAATCGGAAAAAATATGGGAGAATTATTTGACTAATATCAAAACATTTTTGTGCTTAAAATTTTTTCGAAAATTTTTACGTTTTTTACGTTTAAATCGGGCATATTTTTTTTTTCTCGAAGACTAATTGAAATTTTGAGCTCAGATTCTGAAAAAGCATCAAATTTTGCGTAGGGATAGAGTTATTGCATTATTTTTTTGTTCCGATAACAGAATAAATAAACATGTTGAAAAGTTAGTAAAAATTCTGATCACCTCGACGTTAATGGATTAATTTAAACGAAGGTCTGTTATCAAGAATAGATTTATCACCGTCTGAGCAAGAAATACTATTCAACATGTAAAGAAAACAGTTTCCTTGTAGACTTGCACACGCGATGACAGTAAATAAAGCTCTTAAGTAATAAATTTCTTAAAGTTTTTCTCAGTAAAGATGCAATGATGCAGAAAAAAGAAAAGAAAAATAAGAGAGAAAACGTAATTTGTAATGTTTACCCCAAGAATATTGTATTTCACGAAATACTTTTAATTTTCATGATCTTAAATTCAAAAAGCACAAATACTTGTTTTTTAAGTTTAAAAATGCGACAGCTGTATTATTGCAATACACGTACCTACCAAAATTTACCAAAGGTATTATGCGCCGGTAACAAATTCAAAATATGGCTGCAGCATTGTCAAATCAATGCATGCGCTGGTAACAAATTTCAAATACAACTACAGTAACAAATTCCAAATTTCAACTCAATGCGTTAACAATATAGTTAAAGCATTGTTAATTTAATGCCTGCACTTGTTACAAAGTCATAAAACGTCTGCAGCATTACAAATATATGACTCTCTAAAATTCAATAATTTAAAAATTTTTAATTGTTGAATTACACCTTACCAGCACTTACTCGCCGTGAGAATCGGGAAATAACCTAAACAGTTGGCTAACGCTGGAAGGGTCTTACTTCTTTTTATTTTGTACGTATTTACTATAATGTAGTAACGCAGTTGCAGAACGAACACAACAGCGGCCGCGCAATGCAGCCTGTTTTAGCGGGAGAACATAACTGCGGGTGATGACTCAGCACTTTCGGCATATAAAAGCGGCAACGCAGTGCAGCAGGCTTCAGTATCCATTGATGCCGTGGACAAATCGGAGTTCTGTAGAATCGGCCTGTTTTAGCCGGAGAAAATGGCTGCGGTGTATGATTCATCATTTTGGGCTTATAAAAGCAGCAGCGCAATGCAGCAGGTTTCAGTATTCATTGGTGCCGTGGAAAAATTCAAGCTCTGGAGAATCGGCCTGTTTTAGCGGGAGAAAATGGCTGCAGACTTACAATTTGTTCAAGAACCGAGCTTTTCGGAGAAGCTTCCCTGTATTTTCGGAGAAGCACCAAGTTGGAAAAGACTTAGCTAAATGCTATGATTCGTAACATGGTCTGACGAGTTTCAGTTAAGGTTCGTAGTTCGCCCTGGCGATCGGTCAGACGTTTCCAAAATCGTTACTTAAAGACCATTGCAATTACGAATGTATAACTTATTGAAGTTTGATTTTAATATAGGTATAGGTTTAATATAAGATAATATAGGTATAGTTTTAATAAAGCCGTTATAGCTTGAGAGCACCAGGTATATGTTGAAAAATAATATTAACTATAGGAAAAGATGTTAACTGTATATGGTGACTGGAAAAAAAAGTCTTATGGAAGCTCCTTAATATAATAGAGGATAGGATCTGAGGGCGTTCTTGAATTGCAGATATTAGCATCTCTTCGAATGATTCATTTGCTCTAGATGTATTTGTACACGTGTTGTTGGTATATTCTCTTTATCAGTCATTGATTTCATCTTCATAATATACTGCCAATTGATCATTTTTTTCTACATTATAATTTGCAGTTTCGGAAGTGAAAACAATATCTCCGTTTGTTGTTAAATAATATATTTTTAGTTTAAAGGTGTCTGCAAATAACTAAGGTATAATAATATCTTGATCGTACTGTTTTGAGGATAAACCTTATTATCTGTCATAATGAAAACTGAGGGATGGCCAGCAAAGTATTTATGAGTGTTGATATCTTCAAATATTAGGTCTCCTGAATATATTCCGCATGATTGTGAAATATTATAAGAGTGAAATTGAGATTTTACACCTTTGAGATTATATGATGACATATACGTGTATACGAACATAAAAGAATAATGAAAAAGAATTAAATATTGAAACAATGAATATCTGGTCTTCATTCATTTTAACTTTAGTTGAACTCCCACGTAATTCAGAATTTCCGTAATTTAAACATGTACATAATGTGTTGTAACATGCCAGTAGATGACATGTATGTAGTCAGAGCGGCTGGCGTAACTGCTCCTGACTAATTTAGAAAACTAGATAAAATATGGAAGCACAGATTGTAGAATAGGCTCTGTGCAGCCTTGAAAGCGACCAAACGACCCTAGCTACGCTAACCCCTCACATACTAATTCCTACTGCGTGGATAAGATGCAAGTCCCTGTGCTGAAGGTGAAGAGAAAGACGAGCAGATGAAGATTCAAATACCTGAAACATAAATACAATTAAAAACTACTCTCACACACACAGAGCATAACCCACATCCTTCCCAAAGTTTTGGCATACTTAGACCTTACCTAAAAAAGGTCTAGCTTTAAAAGCAGGTTGGCCTGAAATAATAGTAAAAAAATTATCTTAAAAAAAACTTCCATGTGCATATAATTTTAAGAGACATATCATAGATGACATGGAAGTGTATATCAGAATTTATGGTTATTGTAAAACATGCAATACCACATTAAAAGTCATTTGTGTTTAAAACCCATCTGTAATTGATCAATCAATTAAATTCACTGTAGAAACTACGAACAGCCAAGGAATACTTCATACAGAAATGAGAAGATTAGCAGGTCCTCACAGAAAAAAAAGAACAATTAAAAAATAAACCAAAACAGTGGCAGCGAGATGTGGTAGCTACAGATAAGGAATATGATGATTGTGAGCCACCATATCTTTATAAATTACCTGTATTACAGAAAACTTCACAAGAACAAAAAAATGAAGCATTGGGGATCATTCCAGGAACGAAAGTTTTTGACAGTTTGTCAAAAATTAAACAAGATACAGAGTTTATAAATAAATTTTCAAAGAAATTATACTAAATTCTGGTCTTTAGAGCAAATAAGTGTTCATAATGAAATTCAGGAGCTGTGACAACATCCCAGAATGTTTTGATGCAACAGCATCTGTGACTTTTAAAATTAATAGACCTGATGGTAAAAGCAGTGATGTTTACTTATATGTTATAGTATCTCATGTGAACAATATAATAGCTCCACTGACTCAGGCTATTTCAGAAAGAAATAATACAAATTTTTTTATTTTTTGGTTGACTGATGGGCGAAGGTCTGGAGCTAAAGTACCATCGCAGGTAATTACAGACATAGGAAAGGCTATTCAGCATTCTGTAGCTTTAGCTTTTAATATTATAACATTTACTACATACAATGACCTATATTTATTAATTTTATTAAAAAAGGAAAATTCCAATGTTAAATTATTTAAACCGTGCACTTATATTCGAACCGATGCACTATGTTTTAATTTGACTTAGGTATGGACAAAACTAAGTAGCGCCTCTTAGGAAAGAGATAAAAAAAATACAAATACAATTGGAAAGTTTAGGGACAATAGATTAAGGAACAATTAGTCGCGATTCACCAGCACCCCATTTATACCCTCAAAATTCACCTCCAAAGTAAGAAATTGGTATAAAAATTTAAATTTTCTGCTCTCTTATTTAAAAAAAATTGTTTGCATAGACCCCGTGGGTGGATTTATACGTTTTTTGGGTCGCTGAGTCCGAATCCGGGGTCCGTTTGTCCCTATCACAACAACTATTTTTTACCCAAACTATACCTTACTGGCAAGAATTTTTCATAGTCTCTTTCATAATTTTTCATAAAAGCACAAAAACAATTGTACAGTCCAACTGTGATTTTATTTTACCAGATTACATCGATATGATGTGACGCAAGCTGATAAAATACATCGACAATATCATTTCGACTAAATGGTATTTGGTTATTCAATTTTTTTGCACGCGTTTGCACACTGATTGTAATAATAGCGAACCATTTATCATCAATCATATTAATAATTTCTCTGGCAATAGTCGTTGTAAACTCACCAACTTTCGTATGTGGTATACTGTCTGAATCAATGTCTTTAATAAAGTGTATAAACTCTTTAGCAACGCAACTCACGCTACTCGCTACAAACTTGAGATATTCTAGGCGCATATTAATACATTTCACAATATACTCATACAGACGCAGAAACGTAACTTTTTTCATAATAATAGTTGAATGTTTTCTTACTTCCCCTCTTTGGCGCAGGAGGCCAATTCTTCTCGATTTCGATAATCTTCTCCTTCTGACTGCGGGTGAATTTTACTCTCCATCCTGTACCGCCAACCTGTTGACCCACCATGTCATCGCTACTGCGGTCACAAAGATGCTTGCAAAAATCGTTGAAACAGTTTGTGAATATCAGCCAATCGTCGTAGGTAAAGGGGATTCAAGTAAAGTCGTCCCCTAATAGACGCACCACAGGTTTGTAGTACTCATCTGTGAAGTTGTCGTATTCCAGCCCAACGATGATTTCCATTGTGTACGACTCGTCCAAAGTATATAGTGTGCTCAGCAGCTGAAACCGGCCTTCCTTTTGGTGAGCCATGTTGTTGTTCTTATTGTCGCTGTCAGCTCTCCAACCACTTTGAAACGACTAAAGTACTCTGAGCTCTT
This sequence comes from Muscidifurax raptorellus, assembly GCA_020010945.3. Classification (NCBI taxonomy): domain Eukaryota; kingdom Metazoa; phylum Arthropoda; class Insecta; order Hymenoptera; family Pteromalidae; genus Muscidifurax; species Muscidifurax raptorellus. Next base: position 91,408 of record JAHUUD020000076.1, read on the forward strand.
GATATGCAGTAGGCAATGGTGGAGAGAGAGAGAGAGAGAGAGAGAGAGAGAGAGAGAGAGAGAGAGAGAGAGAGAGATGATGGCTGTGGAAGTGGCAATCACCACGTGTGCGACCCTTAGCGGGGATAAAGAGAGTGCATTAAGGCTAATTCAGCAACAAACATTCGGAGAAAAAAATACGCTGTGTCTAACAGTATCATCTTGCGCTACAATAAAGACATCTTAGAACTGCAGCTTTGTAAGCACCTGACAATGTAACCACCACTTTCGATAAAATTTTTGTCAGCGTTTTTTCTTTCTTTACAGTCTACATACCGCCGGACTACATCATCGTTTTTTCGCAGATTATCAGAGAAATTCTCGAGAAATTTATTGTACAGTATACATCAGACGCTAGATCATCGAAAGGCGGACAATCTCGAAAGTACTCGACATTGAAAATTTGACGGAGTATGATTTCATGCAGTACTAACCACTTATCCTTGCCTCTAACGTATATATTTCGCACATTTTTCGAGAGCTCTCTCAAAATTTTTTCAACTGCCTTCAAAGACACCGAACCTTCAAACTAGTCGAGCCCGTGATGAAATTGGGTCAGCCAATCGTTCTGCTTTCTGGTATCCTCACTGAGATGATTTAGCGCTATTTTCGGTGTCACTATCCAATGGCCGGAAAAATTACCACTCACAGCCACGACGGCAACCTATTTCGGTACATTACGATGCCTGCTGCCTTTGAAGAACTAAATATCAATGATCAAGTTCATGTCGGGGTGCATCGTATAACAGCGATAGAGAGCAAAAGGCTACGCAGAGAGACAGACTGGCCATGAGAAGGTGTTCTGTCAGTGTATATATATATAAATACAGTAATACTGAGCTAGCGACATCTGTGAGTTAACTGCTGAAATCGACAATGACTTGGTGTGAAGCATCAATTTCCAAAATATTATCATACTCTGCATATAGAATGCAATTTATCGTTCCCGTTAAAGCCGCACTGAAACGTACTTCTAATCTAACGCTACCGTGTTTGATCAAGTTTCAATGAGTCATTTGCCGATAAATCTGGAGTCAACTCAAAGGCAAATAGACAGTATCCGTAGGGATATGATTCGCGCGTTATTTGGTTACCCTCATTGAGAAAGTGTATACCTGTGCCGGAGAATAGTGTGTGATATCCGTCTACATACAGATTTCTCGCTCCAAAGTCCGGTTGCAGCGGTTTCGAAGGCACCTGTACCCCGTCAACGTCCAAACATAAAAAGTTTATATTAAAATGTTCGAAATTAAAGGGGTTGAGCATCCGGTCGCCATTGAAAGCTTTATTATTGACAAAGCCCAGGATAATTCTTTTCGGCAGCTGACCCAATATGATATTGTCCAATGTTTCGCCGTGTATGCCACTGTGCATAGTCATTGCTTTGACTTCTACCCGTGTTAAAGGGTATTTAGCCGTTGTTTTTGAGAGTGATTGAGCGTGTGCTAGCAATATACCCGGACTGATTTTTACACGTCTGACTAGAAGGTTCGCTTCCTCAATGTATATGGAATAAGAGCCCGCAGGATCCATAAGGCAAAAGTTATCCTGAGATTTCACTAAGCGTACCCTCGCTTCAACTCCATTGATCAGCAGCTTCTCCTGATTAAACACATCTGTGTGAAGGTGTCCAATACGAGTCGACAGATTTATTCGCAGCAAGCAATTTTCGTCTCTCCACTAATCCCTCGTTCTGATTTTCTGTGTCGTTCATTTTTCCAGCTGTGTCATCACACCACAAGACAGTCGACAAGAGGGAGGATTTGGCGGCAGGTCCGTATTTCAGTAGTGTTTCGATGTACGATCTGTAGGCAAAGGCGTTGGTAGGTGGTGACACGAGCTTCTGATTGAATTGCACATCCACTTGATTGAACAGCGAATGCATCAAATTATTGATTGGTCCTACTCGTGCTTGCAAATGTCTAAAAGCTACTCGCTCTCCTTCAGCTATATCTTCTTTGAATTTACGAGATCTCAAATTTACACGAAGACTAAGCATTGTATTCATCGCTATTCCCAGGAATCACAAATTCTATCGGTGAGTCATCGGTCAAATACGATATCGGCTTATATTCAACCCTATGCCAGCCCTCGATTGTAGTTTGGGTCGCTGGAATATCGAACAATAGCAGTTCAGATATTAGTTCAGAAAATGCGTATTCAGCTAAAACTCGATCAGCTTTGCGCCGGTTGCCTTGTTTGTCATCGTAGACTAGATCGTGCTGACGACACGCCTCGTCCAACGGATTGATACCGACTTCACCACGTTCGATACGTTCCGCTAGTTTTGTACCTGGGCCACAAAATCTATATCCGGGTACATGCATTTCAAATAGTAGCAAATCGATCAATTCATCCAGTGCACTATTCTTCACTCTCATTTGTTCTCGCTCTTTTTTTTCTTCTTTGTCGGTGATTTTGGTCTCTTGTCCGGGCTGAACCTCCCGCTCAATCGTCGCCATGATGTAATTTCAGAACTGTCAACGACAACTTCTTTCCTCGTCTTTTTTGCACTTCCCTTGCACTTACCAATTGTTACCGCTGCTGCTTTTTTTCGTTTTTGTACCCGCGCTGCTATTCCACCGTTGCTTTCGTCTCCTTCGCTGGTGTCAGAGGTACTGGCGTCGGTAGCAGCCTCACGTGGCGATTGAAATAGACGACCAATGCCACCTGGTATAAAATTCTGGCGTGGAATGGCACCGGTGGCACCACCTGGAGGTTGTGATGGTAGTCATTGTCATCATCATCGTTGTTTCGCATTTGATCCTGATCTTTGTTATCTTTCTCCTAGTTTTTTTTTCTAGCCTTATCATAGATATCGACATCCTTGAATTGTAGATAACGTTGCAGTACAGAACGATATTGAGCCCATTTTTCCCGCTCACTTTTGCAAGAAGATAAATTCAGTATGTTGTTAATTTCAGCATCCAATCTAGTCATGACGGTGCCCGGTGTTTTATCAGTCAACACCATTATTACAACCGTCATTTGCTAGCACACTCTGGAGACGTTCAACGTTCTTATGCAACACAAGTACCATCTTTCTAGCGTGTTCTATATCGTCTTGCTAATGATACTAGCCAACAGTGTGCCAATAATAGGAGCCAATAATGCAGGCAAGAAACCGCCGCGTTGTACAATGATTGATGTGTCGCCACTATTTATCTTTTTATTACGTGACATGTATACAAAATGCACTTCGTCGTACGGGAAGATACAAGTGCGAAATCGGCAGTTGTCCGGTGTAGTCTATTTTAAATCGAGCAGTAGGTATCCATATGGTCTCGATGTGGCGTTCCTGTAAGCCTTTTGTAAAAATCGTGGATCCTCCGGATACACTTGACGCGACAGATGTTGTATCTGAGATCTGTCTCGCAAATTTTTAACACGACGATGTATTGAGCGTTTAGAGATATGTTCCGCTGTCCTCTACCCTGATGAAAGACGTTCTGTGTGATGAATATTACTGAGAGCGAGTGAGGGTGGGAGGCCTTTGAGAAAATGTCGACTATACTTCCACTCGACGACGATTCGCGCATCAAGTCGTCAATGATCACGAGATTAGGCCTGAAATCACTGACCCAGTCACTAGTCTGTGACTGGCCCTCACGAAATTCCACCTTCTTGCCTTGAAGACCCTTGTATCTTGGCTGCCACTCTGCGTAATAGACAATGACACATTGGATTTGATTATCGCACATACGATTAAGATCGTTTAGGAACTTTTTCACAAACACCGTTTTACCACATCCTGTTGGACCGCACAGCATGGAGGTAAACAGATGTTTCCATCGCGTATCCATAACCGCTACTGGCACCTTCATATAACCAACACTTCAGTTTATCCCTCCCATGTAATAAGCGCAACCAAATAATCAGGTTAGGATGGGGTGATGATCGACCAATTACCTTATCGTAGCCCAGTGCCATCTATCATAACAACTCTTTAATTTTGTACTATTACTAGAAAGTTTTTTTTGATAATTTCAACCTTTCGGCTCAGAAATGGACTCGGTTTACATAAATAACTTAAATACAACACCAAACCAATAACACATACAATTCCACATATTTTAGTTTACTACATGTGTACAATATATACATTTTACCTATTATTTTCTAATAAATACATATATTACATTTTTTTTCTTTACATTTTTATTTACATTTATTACATTATCCACGCTCTTTGTTTTTATAACCCTATAACGCATTATATTTTCCATTCGACGCTACTCTCCTACCTACGTCCATACCTTACATCCCACGCTTTTACATATTATTCGACACACCACTCACTTAGCCATACGATATCTTCCATTGTTTGACATACTTGTACCATTTCTTTTATTAATCAGTAACTACATTTTTTTTTTACATTTACACATTTCACTATTGCCGTCTCTGCATAAATTCCGTGTTTTACCTACATTTCCTACTAAATAACCGTGAGTGTCTACCATTTCTACTACTGTTTTTCTATGATATACTTTTGTTTCTTTTCCTCTTTACATAACAATTCGTCGATCGCATTTATCGCTTTTAACAATTCAAAGTTTCTGATCCTGATTTTAAGGAGAGGGATCGTGATTTTAAGGTCAAACCGGCAAAAACCTATTTTCGCGGAAACAACCTCATCTACTATACGAATTTGGGGTCACTCCGTACGAATCCGAGAGTAATTTAATTTCTTTAGGTTCAGATCAAGGTCATTTCAATGTCAACCTCAGTAAAATTACTAAAATTGATAAAACCATTTTATTTAACTTTTTGTGAACGGAAAGTTAAAGTAGGTGATTAAGTAAGTAGGTAAGTAGCAATGCAAATATCGTCTCTGAATTTTACCTTTGACGTTTACCAAATCCTGGATGCACTGTTGAGGAGCTTGTTATAAAGATATAACATTTACCCTCCGATTCCTAGGATGTCATAAAATGTTGATTAAAATTTATCTACCTTTCCGAATATTCTAGAGAATAGTTATACGCTGAAGTGGCTACAGAAGTAAAAAAAAAGTGAAAAAAGAGAAGAGTTAGAAGTCGTAGAAAAGAAGAAAGAGAAGATACAAGAATTAGTGCAACAAAAAGAAAAAAAGAAGAAGTTAAGAAACAGCCGATAAAAAAAAAAGATTAAAAAGAAGGTGATAGAAGGAAAAAGAAAGAAAACACACACAACACTAATACAATTTTTTCAAGATTATTTTTTGATAGTTTTTCTTAATAATTTGGACGATTTTTTAAAGCATTTTCCAATAGTGTTTTTCATCTTCATTATCTGACCTTGATCTGAACCTAAAGAAATTAAATTACTCTCGGATTCGTACGCAGTGACCCCAAATTCGTATAGTAGATGAGGTTGTTGTTGCGAAAATAGGTTTTTGCGATTTTGACCTTAAAATCACCTTGATCTTGACCCTTTGGAGTCCAATTAATCTCGGATTCGGACTTAGCGACCTCAAAAACGTATAATAGGAATGGTTGTTTGTTAGAAAATGCTTTTTTTGCGATTTTGACCTTGAAATAACCTTGACCTTGACCTTTGGGAGTCAAATTAATATCGGATTCGTACTCAGCGACCCCAAAAACGTACAGAGATGATATTTGTTTTCACTTAAATGCATTTTTGTGATTTTGACCTTAAAACGACCTTGACTTTAACCTCGCTGATCTAACTGACTCAGTTTTGTACTCAGCTATACCATAAAGACATATTTATGATGTTTGGATGTAAAAATGGCCTTTACTCATTAATTAACGCTTATATAACACGAGTGAAATATCGTTAACATACCTTATTCATGAACGTTTTTAGTATTTCTCGTTTTTCAGGATGATCTGATTGAATGAGATATTTTTGCCACACGGCGTCAAATAGCTGAGGCTTTTTTTACAAATTTTCATATTTTTTTGAAAATTTTTAGGTCAAACCAAAAATGGGCAGCAGGGGGTAACGGTCACAAAGAATGCCCCATATATATATATATATAATATATACAGAAAGTTAGTGAAAATGTTATAGCATACTTAAACTATAGTAAATTAATAAATATAGCTAAAAAGCTTGAATGGCAGTCATTGCCGGCAATACAAGACTCCAATGAAGCTTTAAACAAACTAGTAAATAGAAAGAATAATAATTCATTGCTAAGAAAAAATTAGATAACTAGAGCAATACAAATGTCTTGTAACACTAAAGAAAATTTGTATAAACTGTGGAAAGATAACCCAACTAATTCAGCACTGAAAAACGAATACAAAAATTACGAAAAAATTTTAAATAGAGTCATAAAAGACGCGAAATACAAATTTGAAAATAAGGAAATAAAACGAAATATTGACAATCCAAGACAGCTTTGGAATATCATCAATACTAAGCTAGGCAAAAACAACCAAAAAAGCAAGGCACTTGACTATCTAGTTGTAAACAACCAAAAAATTGATGACAAACTAACTATAGCAAACACAATGAATGATTATTTTTGTAAAGTGGGCATTGATCTAAGTAACCAAATTCCAAATTTTGATAATGATCAACTAAAACTTCCAGAAAGAAATAATAAATCTATTTTTATCTACCCATCTAATAGTTTTGAAATTCTAAAAATCATAGATTCATTGAAAAAAAAACTGGAGGTGTTGATAATATCAATGCAAAAACGATCAAAATAATAGCAACTTTTATAGCGAAACCGTTAGAACACATTTTTAATCTGTGTATCCAGCAATCCACGTGGCATAATACACTAAAAAATGCTGACATAGTTCCAATACATAAAGCAGGTGATAGGTCCTGTATGGCGAATTACAGACCAATCTCGCTTATATCAAACATAGCAAAAATTTTTTAGGAAATCATGTACAATAGATTGTACATGTTTTTGACGGAGTGTGAAATTATATCTGACAAACAAAATGGGTTTGTAAGGAATAGAGGAACTATGGACGCGTCAAACTATATTTCGAACATTATTTATAAAAATTTAGGCAAAAGTAAACCTATTATCACTACCTTCCTGGACTTAGCAAAAGCTTTCGACACTATGAACCATAAAATACTATGAGATAAATTGGAAAGATACGGAATAAGAGGCAGCGCCCTAAATTTAGTAACTAGCTATCTCGCCGGTAGAAAACAATGTGTTAAAATACAAGAGTGTAAAAGTGAATACAAAGAAATATCCGTTGGTGTACCACAAGGGACCATTTTAGGACCTTTATTTTTCATTCTTTATGTCTACGATCTACTGAGAGATATACAAAACGACACTATTATGTCTTATGCTGATGACACTGTTATAGTAGCTAGCGATAACACGTGGTCATCTGCACAGGACAAGATGAATAAGTATCTAAGTAAAGTCGCGAAGTGGCTTACTTTGAATAAATTGTCATTAAATGTTAGCAAAACAGTTTAAATAGCTTATGGCAGCTACTGTGACAGCGTTCCGGATAATTTACAAATTGAAATAGGCAATAATATAATAAAAAGAGTAGAAAGCCACAAATATCTAGGATTAATTTTCGACTTCAATATGAAGTGGGATAAACATACTGATTATATTGTCAAAAAAACTAGGTATTTAATTTTCATTTTTGCTAAAATTAAAAATGGAATGGATCGCAAAACATTATTGATGGTATATTATGCATTTTTTCAGAGTTTAGTTAACTATGGTATAATTGCCTGGGGCGGAGCATACAATAACTGTTTAAATTCAATTCAAAGAATTCAAAAGAAAGTACTAAAAATTATAAATAATAATCACTTTTCAACACTAGACCTACCTCTTACAGTCAGGCAATTATTCCAATTAGAAGCTATTTCTTTCCATTATGATACATTAAGAAAAATATATACATCAAGCACTAGCAATACTAGAAATAAGAGTATAATATTGCCAAGAATAGGTAAGACTGTAAGTAAAAAAAACAGCTATTTCGTAGCCGTTAATATATACAATAATTTGACAAATGATCTCAAAAAGTTAGTATACAGCAAATCGGCAATAAAGAAAAGACTAAAAAATTATATAAGAGAAAAATATGTATTATAAAGAAGAAACGTTGTTATCACACTGTTACTTAATCTTTGGATGGACCTCCTTAAAGGTTGTAAAGAAAATTTTATTTTAGACATTATTTAGTTTTAAGTTAGTTGTAAGTTTTGTACCATCCCTATGTACAGGCAACTCTGTTTGCCTCTATAGGATGCCTTTTTCTTTTAGGCATATGTAATGGTAATAGTAAATAAATAAATAAATAAATATATATTGAAACGAAGTGGTTTCTTGGCGGCTAAATGATGCATAAATAAACAAATGCAAGGTTCTCCTGCACTTTGCTTTTGCGAGATGCTGTACTCGCTCGTGTGGTCGCCTACCTGCGACGATGCTCCGGTGCTCAGTATGCACTACACTCCTGTCTAGTGCCCGCGGAGGCAGCGGTATTCGGCGGTTTGAATAGGAAGAGAGATCGGGACGACAATCAATTCTACTAAAAAGGCATTAATTCAATAAGAAATCCGTCGTCCGTGTTGCGTGTGTTCGCGTCGCGAGAAGGCCGCAAAATCTACCGGCTCAACGACTGGGGCCAAATGCCTCGCCAGTCGATCGCGTATAAATAAAATAGAGATCAACTCCTACTTTCTCTTATCGCGTCGATCCTCGTCGTACTCTGGCCAGGGAGTTTCCTTCTCGACCTTGCCGTGTTCCGGTTGCGGTTTTCTACCAGTGGCAGTGGTTACTGCGGCTGCTGCTTTGCTGCAGTTGCTGCTGTTGCTGCCTCCTCTGGTTGCTGTGACTGCTCTCGATGGTACTGTGGCCTTCGATGCTGCTGTTGCTGCTTCCTTGCTGCTGTTGCTACTTCCTTGTTGCTGTTGCTGCTGCTGAACACTTCGAACCTTTTGCGCGCGTATTCTCAACTTATCTCGAGTGCGGACAACAGCTAACTGACTCGAATTTTCCTCTAATTGCGAGTCCTCTACTGGCCTTCCCACGCTTTAGCTACCCGCGCCGACGTGCGCGTCTCGCCGCCCGTTACAACCCCCCCCCCCCCAAGAAACAAAATATCGCCCCGAGTTTGGTTCTACCATAATATGGGGATAGGGTGGCGCCAAATAACCAACTCCTCATCTGTAAAAATAAACAAAGTATAATTTATTTATAAAAGGGGGCGCCCTGGGCGCCGCCCGTATGAGGGTAATTCGGACACCGCGAAGCTCGGTTGACCCTCTCGTGGCCACAAAGGAAGCAGCTTCGCTTGGTCGTCCGCACTCCATGCGGACGAGCTGGCGACGGTGGAGCTGACCCTCTGCTGCTGGGCCTCTGGCGCCTCCTCCTGGACCTGCTACGGGAACGGCTGGTTCGGCGCCGCTTTGTCCCTCTGGGTTGGTCCCTCGACGGTCCCCACGTCCCTGTGCGGGACCTCCTGCGCCGCACGACCAGCGTTGTCCGCCGGGGTACGGGAGAGACGTGCTCTCGATTCCCAGACCGGTCACGCCGAGTAGAGCCATCACCTGCAGAGCGCATAGGCTTCTCTGGTTGCGGTGTGCTCTCCGAACGCACATCGGCCCGGGATCGCCTGCACGCTCCTGGCCGGACCCCGCAGCGAACTTCGCCTCTGCCGCGTTCTTGTCGGCGAGCACTTTCCACGCTCGGACCTTCTCCAAAGCCGCCTCGGCTTCCTTAAGGACCCGAGTTGCGAGGCTCTGCTCCTCTTGAGCACGCCGCCGTCGAGCTTTCTCGCGCGCCTGCACAATTGCTCCGGGATGGGGAACTACATATAGGCCCACTCTTTGGCCCTCAGGTCTCTTATGACGGCGCGACTGATCGACGGCCTTGAGCGCGGCCTTCTCCTCCTCGATCAGCCGTATCCAGGCTTTCGAGCGCTGCTGAAAGGCCGACCCATATTGGCGCACGGCACTGTCGTAGCGCCTAAAGGCCTCTCGTGCCAGCCTGCGAGCCTCCAGGTTCGCCTCGATCGCCTCCTCGATCATTGGCCGTAGTTTGGCCCACTCCTTCTCCGCTTCGCTTGAGGCAGTCTCCAGAGCAGGTGCTGATGGTGGTGGGCACACGAGCTGGGCGAACTCCAACCGCGCCGAGATGGGCAGGCCTACGAATCGCAGGCGGCGCGGCGGAGCCTCACCGTCTTCCTCCGGCGGCTGGTTGGTCACGTTGTTCGGGGACGACACCAGGAGCTTGTCCTCCCGAACCTCCTCCGCCCAATCCCTCCTTGGTTGGCCCTCCTCCTCCAACAGGTGGTCTAGGTCCATGAGGACCTCCTCGTCCGTGAAGGATTCCGGCGGTAGGCGGGTCTCCTCGAACATCCTGTTGAGGACACCGTCCCAATCCCCAGAATCCATCCTGAAACAGAAATACAGATTATTCTGTCTACCTAGCACGGTTGCCTGAGCCTTTAGGCCGACCAGGCTTTCTCTTAGCCGTGCCTGTCGCGCTAGCCTCGTTCAGCGGCTGTGCGGGCACCGGTAGAGTCGCGTACTTCAAACGATACGTGTTGGTCCTCAAGACATCTATAATCCTGTATGATCCAACATATGGTGGCGCGAACTTGGTTGACCGTTTATCCGCTGCGGAAGAAAGCACATTGCGTTTCTATACCAAGTCGTCGACTTTGAACTCGGCCTCTCTGCGTCGAGCGTCATAGTATCCAGCTTGTCGCTCTTGCTCACGCTTGGCTCGTTCAGCTGCATTCTCATGCACTTGGCTCAGCCCTTTCATGCGGTTCAACCAGTCGGCGTATACACTATTTCGCAACTCCTCTGCAGCCGCTATATCTTGGCTGCGCCCGGCAGATGACGGGTTTGGTGGTTGCCTGCAGTATAACATCATCGCTGGACTAACCCCAATTGCTGAATGCGGAACTGTGTTATATCCGAAGATGATTTCGCTCAAGTGCTCATCCCATTTGGAATGGTTTTCGTCTATGAGCGCTCGTATCCTACTGGTTACCGTCTTATTGACTCGCTCCACTGGATTATCTTGAGGATGGTACACCGGCGTTGTTTCATGTTTGACACCGATCGACTCCAGATATCTATCTACGACATGGTTTTACAACTCCGTGCCGTTATCTGAGAGAAATATTTCTGGAGCGCCATACCTCAAAACTATCCTTTCCTCTAGGTGTTTTACCATCGTAGGACCGTTTGCTCGCTTTACGGGAATACACTCAACCCATCGAGTAAACAGATCTTCGAATACGAGGATATATTCGTTCCCATGTACCGTTTTTGGTTTCGGACCCATCATATCACTAGCCACCATTTGCCATGAACTCGTGATGATCCTGCGTCCCATAAGTCCAGCTGGAGGACGCTGTTCAACCTTAGTCTGCTGGCAGACTATGCACTGTCGTACATATTGCTCGACGTCGCTATACATTTTCGGCCAGTAATAGTACATGGCTACTCGAGCGTACGTCTTTTCTCGTCCCTGGTGATCAGCTAATGGTTCATCATGGCACTCGTGCCTCGTCGTCTTCAATCGAGGGTGGCGAGTTTTTGTCTGGGCGATAAGTATACAATTGTCCCCCATGAAGTTTGAATCGAGGTACTTCTTGCGGTTTGGTTTGTACCCTCCTGACTCTTTCCTGATACCATTCATCCTGAGTCTCATTGGCCCATTTGACCACAGAAATTGGTACCGCGCTGTCCTCGTACATCCTTGATAAGGCATCTGGTACAGCGTTCTGTGAGCCCTTCCTATGCTCCACTGTATAACTATGTCCTTGCATTTCCAAAGCCCAACGAGCTAATCTCCCAGTTGGTTTTCAAAGGTTACATAGCTAGCGCAAACTGCTATGGTCAGTTATGACTTTAAACTCATATCCTTCAATATAAGGTCTAAACTTCCTTATCGCCCATATCACCGCTAGGCATTCCCGCTCAGTTACAGAGTAGTTACGTTCAGCCGGGGAGAGGGTACGGCTAGCAAACTCTAACACTCTTTCTTCGCCGTCTACGATTTGCATCAATACGGCGCCTAAGCCGGTATCGCTAGCATCTGTTTGCATGACGAACTGTGCGTTGAAGTCTGGTCGATGTAAGATTGTCGCTGACGTCATCAGCGCTTTAATCTTTGTAAAATTATCTTGTTGTGCTTCACTCCACTTATACTTCCTTCCCTTCTTGGTCAATGCAAAAAGAGGTTCAGCGATGCTCGCAAAGTCTTTTAAAAACTTGCGATACTATGACGCCATTCCTAAGAATCGCCTTAGCTGTTTCAAGTTTTTCGGTGTCGGATAGTCCACTACCGGGGCTATCTTACCTGGATCAGGCCGAAACCCGTCATGATTGACTAGGACGCCTAGGTACTTGACCTCACCTTGGCAAAAGACACTTTTCTCTTGGTTGATTATAAGGCCTGCCTCTTTCACCCTTGTCAAGACCTTTCCTAGGTACTTGATATGTTCCTCGAACGTCTCTGTGACCACAATTATGTCAACGAGGTATGAATAAGCGTATGGCTGAATTTCTGGTCCGATAACTTCATCGATTAGCCTCTGGAATGACGCTCCTGCGTAGGCTAAACCAAAAGGCATGCGCTTAAATTGGAACAATCCCAGACCTGGCACCGTAAACGCCGTGATTGGTCTCGCTTCTTTCTTGAGCGGTATCTGATGATACGCATTAACTTTCCGAAAGTCAACGCAAAAACGAAACTTCCCATTCGCTTTCCGCACCAAAACCACGGGGCTAGACCAGCCACTTGTCGCTCGTTCAATAATGCCCGCCTCCAGCATCTCATGTACCTGGCAGTGCATTTCCTCTTCCATCATCGTCGACACCGGGTAATATTTCTGCTTTATTGGTAGTACCAATGTCGATATCATGCTCAATCAGCTGAGTGCGACCTAGCGTATTCGGCTGAGCTGGTTTCATCCTAGCCAAAAGTCTGTTCAGCTTAGCGCGTTCGTCCTCCGTAATTCTCGCTAAACCTACTGCGGCTATATTGAGCACAACTGTAACTCCGAGCGTTGCCAGTTGAAGCTGTACGATTTTCTTTTCGCGCTTAAAGTACAACACTCCCTCGTTTGGGTCGTGTACTGCATCGAAGAGTCTGCCGAAGTTTGCTCCGACTAGGCAGCTCTCGACTGCATCTGGCATTATTGCTACATTTACTTCTCTCTGGAGTCCCTCAACTTCAAATGGCAGGTCCACTGTACCCACAATCGTTGAAGTCTGTCCATTGGCGCATTGTGCTTGTCGACCTTGGCACGGGCGTGTCTTGCGCCCACACGCGCTGGTTATTTGTAAAACTAGCGTGCCCATTACCGTCAACGCCGCTCCCGGATCATAGAGCGCTCGCACTTGGAATTCTCCAATCCCAACTTTTACCCAATAGCGTGACTCATCGCCATTTAGGTTGGGTTGCGCCTTATTGCTAACCTTGCCTAGCTTTTCGATCATCAGATCGAAATCATCCGGCGAGACCTGGCGCGCTGAACTAGTCCTAGTCTCATGCTGCGCCCTTTTACCGCAGTTAAAACACTCTACGTCTTTGTAGGTGTTTGTCTTTCGTTTGTTGGAGCTTCTTGACTTATTTCCCGACCTCGGACTTTTCTTCCGTTGTAGGCTAGTCTCCTTGTCCTTTTTCTATGGACTTCTATTACGCCCTCTGCTAGCACTGCGGTGAGTCTTTCGCCGCTGTGGTGACCTTGTCGGGGACTTATTATGAAAAGCTTTCTTAAATCGCTCGTCGAGCAGGCGATTTATCGCTGCTAGGTTCAGCGGCTCTTCCCCCGTTACCTCTGCTCCCAAAGCCGCTACCTTGGCCTTGGAGCTATGAGGACAGAGATCTGGCTTATAAGCCAACTCCGGCAATAGTGAGGCTGCAGGAGGTGGAGGGGGTCTATATACCGACTCGCTCTCGATGGTGGTTTCTATCTCAGCAGCTACTTCTAGAATTTGTTCCACAGTGCTGTAGTCTTTTCGCTGCAGAGTTCTCTTTATAGCAGGCAGCATGTTGTGGTATATCACATCAAGCTGCCGTGATACGCTAGGCTTCGGCACCATCCTGCGCATAATATCTTGCAGGCTTGTGATATACACGCGTATAGACTCATTTGGTCCCTGTGTGCGTGCCTGTGCCTCTGCTTGAAGCCTCTGCTGGTATCCCTGCGTTTGGCCGAACCACGTCTTGGCACACGTGCAAAACTCTTGCCAGCTATTCCACCCTCCCGTTTAGTCAACTCGGTTTAACAACTACTTATAGGCATAACCGGGGTATATCTCCTGGAGTGCAGCTAGCATCTGTTCTTCTGTGAGATGCGTCTTGACCAGGTCATGTGCCGCGTCCGCCGATGGATGGGCGATCGTGGGCTTGAACTGGCGGAGGCTAAGATCGAGAACGTTCTGCTCACGAAGAAACGCATCCCGAGGATCCAGGAGATGAAAGTTGGAGCTACGGCGGTGCAAAGTAGAGCAGCCGTAAAGTACCTGGGGGTGACACTGGACACCCGGCTCACCTTCGGGGAACATATCCGCAGGGCGGCGGACAAAGCGGCCGTAGTAACGGCGGCCCTGAGCAGGGTTATGGCCAACATTGTTGGACCGCGCCCCTGTATTAGGCACCTGTTGCATCGGACCGCCGAGTCAATAATGCTCTACGACGCAGAAATCTGGGCCAATGCACTGCGATTCAACAGCTATAGCAGGCACCTTGCGGGGGTCCAGCGGAGATGCGCGCTTCGAGTAGCGAGCTCGTACAGAACGGTCTCGGAACCGGCAGCGTTGGTGGTTGCGGGGGTCATACCGATTGACCTCCTGGCCCGAGAGCGGAAGAGCGTCCACCAGACGAAGCAGGAAATGGGCGACAAGGCTGCACGAAAAGCCGACAGAGAGCAGACCCTGCTCTCATGACAGTCGCAATGGGAGCGGCAAACGCGCGGAAGATGGACTCATCGCCGACCTGACTCCGTGGCTCGCGAGGCAGCATGGCTAGGTCAATTACTACCTCACCCAGTTGCTGACCGGTCATGGATGCTTCTGCGCGTATCTGCACAAAATGAGGAGAGCGGAGGGATCCGAGTGTCCGTACTGCTCCTTCCCTACCGACGATGCCCTGCACACGGTGTTCGTCTGCGAGCGCTGGAGAGACGAACGCGCGGCATTGAGGGATCATGCTTCCTGGTTATCACAAAAGGGCCTGATCCCCTACATGCTCGCGCACGAAGAAAACTGGCTGAGGGCGGCCCGTTTTGTCGAAGGAGTACTTCAACGAAAGCGAACTGACCTTCAGTAAGCGGCGGGAAAAAGAAGGACGGTGCCACTGACCGCGGCATACGGCTGACCGCACCCCGAAGTATTCTTAACAGATTAGTACCGGGGTGGATCAAGGTCAAGATCAAGGTCGACAGGAGTCCTACACTTCGGCGATAAAACACTTCCCCCCTCTATAAAAACAAAAAAAAAACTACTGGTACTACTGGTACTATTGTTACATTTTCTACGTTTGCGACGACTATTTGGCGATGACTCTGAAACTGAAGTATTAGGCTTCCCATTATAATGTAGAAAAAAATAACAGATTGAAATTACATTGACAAGTTTAATACTTACGAGTATTTCCATTTGATGGTTGGTGGTTTTCTGGAGAGTGGGACATGTGCCATAATTGAACAATTAGAGATAAAGAAAACGTTTGTCTATATCGCGTATACACCACTCACCATTAGATGTACCAACTTCTTGATAATTATGTTGTTGCTGTTGAATTGTTGCTCCTTGAGTTGACTCTGAAACTAAGTATTGAGACAATCAAAATATGCAATTAAAAAGAAAATTAATTTTTTATTTTAATCGACTCAATACTTACAATTAACATCGTTTGTTGCCGAAGATTGCAACTCCTTATGCTGCTGCTGCTGCTGTGGCTCATGGCACGCCATTATGACTGCATCGCGAACGGTATCCCTCATCATCTCGTTGATTACTGCAGAAAAAATATAATTCAGTAAGGCCAATGCATGATTTAGAATAAAAAACGATAATAATTAATACTTACGTTGACGGCGAAACATTATGCGGGCTAGTAGATGCTCATGATCGTTGCGCTGGCGTATAGATTCCAGAGCAATCGTTAGAACATCCGGATTACGGAATAGACCAGCGGTAAATATGCGGTATGTATACCGTGGTTATTCTACAATGCAACAGGAGAAAATGTTTCTGTATAAATTATGTAATGGCTGTTGCTGAATATCTGAAGCCCACACTGTACCGCACATTTTACTGATGTACGGATATAAAACTTTCGCAATACTCAACCCTTCGCGTAAAATACTTTTTCGGGATTTGACAAGTACAGGTTTCTTAGAATGGCAGCTGCAACGATGCCCAATAGAAGATATTATATTTACAGAGAGCACATTGCGAGAAAATTTGACGGACAAAAAAGTTGAAAGCCAAGACTTCGTAAAAAACAAATAGCGGGTGTTTCTCTTAAAAATTGACTGTAATTTGATGACCAGTGCCCGTGCAAGCATGCGCTTACGAAATTCAGGCAAAAAGAAATCGTGAATTTTGATGCAATTAATTTTGTTTCAACTGCAATTGATAGGACGTATCAAGATACGTCTGCAGTCCAAAAATCGTCGCTCTAGGATAAAAACTGAATTTTTAAAAAATAGGCAAAAACTATAACATTGCGATATCTCCGTAAATATTGGAGATATCGAAAAAATAACGGAATTTGACTCTCTTGAGAGAGAGATTGTAGGGGTATAGTATCCATAGCCATTGTCAAAATACAGTTTAAATCATTATTTAAATAATATTATATAAACAAAGCTTGATACACGTGCATTTATTTTTTTTGAGAATAATGACTCATAATGCAGCTGCATGGTTATACTAGACACACGTGTGGATATCCTGGGTCTCAAACCGTGTCGTTGCCGAATTTCTTTTTGTTTTTAATATTCAAAGAAAAAAGTATGCGTATGATAATGCAGTTGCGCTGTTATAGCGAGAAAAAACATGACTAAGAAGATGCAGCTGCACGGTACGGACTCTGATGCACGTGCAAATGTCTTGGGAGCTGGTCAAAGACATTGCTCCCGAATTTTGAAGCATCAGCAAAAACAGGATGAATAAGATGTGAGTGTCGCAGTATCACACCTCTGGAAGAGAGAGCACCCATCAGTAATGGTTTAACTCTCTCCGGGGGTAATTACAATGCGCGACTATATATACGAATTTACTGAGGGGTCCATTTATAAAGGAGTGTACAATAGCATGAAGAAAATCAGCCAAAGTGACAGGTGCTATCTGTGCAACATTAATTATCATCGCCAGGGTGAAAATCAGCGTGTTTGCGGTGGTTGTATAGTATTAAGTTTAAAACCTGGATGTGCCCGCGATGTATCATCAAGAAGAGGGAGTTATTAAAGAAAAACTTATAAAAAAAAAATTAACAGTAAATGCAGTAAAAATAAATAAAGAGAACAATTAATAATTTTAGTAGATTTTACTTTTAAATAAAAAATTAATAATTAAGTGTAATTTGTAAATAAATAATGAAATAAGTGAATAGTTAATAATTTAGTGGTTCTTTTTGTGTGTATGTGTGCGTACAAAAAAAATATGCTCCCAGATGATGCTACAAGTGCTACCGCTGCTCTAGAGGCGAATCTACCTGAAGAGCAGGTCGAGCAGCAGGTGTCCAGTGCTGTAGTGAGGCCGCTTCCCGTTATACTTCGTCGGCAGTTAATAGCTCGTGCGCGGCTAGATTATTACATCCCAAACACTCTGTTGTGAAATCTCAAGTTTCGCGTTCTTGAACTGTTAATATGGCCCGATTACTATAGGCTACATCGACTGCAGCGGGTGCTATTTGAGAGAGCCGAAAGTTTATTCTAATTGCCCACGGAAAAACAATTGATTTGGCGTCGATAACATTTCATGACACCAAAGTTGAAGACTGGACGCAGACCAAAGTACGTGGTGATTTATATCAGTGTGACAACGTGGACCATTCTTCAGACCGCGGATTTGAGGGTCAAGGAAAGGCATTTCAAGACTGTCTTCCAATATCGAGATTAAAAGGTATTCTTTTATTTTTTTAATTATATTATAAATATAAATATGTGTGTATTACTATATATATATATAATACCTCCAACTCTCCCCCCTCCCCCTCCTCCTCCAATTGAAATAGGGTCGTGTATGGGTTTACCATACACATATCCGCGATGTTTTAAACATCGCCCATTTTTTTTCTCGCTTTCCCCTCCACTCTCTCTCTTATATGTATATATATATATATATATATATATATATATATATATATATATATATATATATCCGGACTATGGCGCATCAGACAGCCACCTCACCACGGGCAGGTGGTGGGGGTTTGTTTTGACGCGCTATAGTCCGGGGTATACTACTATTATCCAGTCGTTTACTTCGTGTAGCATCGTCCGGTCATCCTCTGGCCAGTCTCGACCAAAATTTCAATGTGATATATATATATATATATATATATCACATTGAAATTTTAAAACACATAAAATGATATATTATCGAAATACATTTTAAATTAAGTAAGTATATCTACATATTCAATAATATTTATTAATAGTACTTGCTATATATCATATGCTGATGATAATGCTATTGACCTGTTGATAATATTTATCTGTGATAAATTTATCCTTGAGTCTTCGTGATAAATTTATTTTTATTTGTAATTCTGCAACTTGTCAAAGCATTGAAATCGGAATTTTTAATTTTATACATAACATTTCAAGCACTTAATCTGAAAGAAATTCCAATAACACAGCGAGAAAGAGATTTAAAAGAGCATATTGAACAAATTTTATTAAACTCTATGCATGAATTTAATAAATTAGAAGTTTTTGCAAAAGAAGGAGAGAAAGGATTCAAAGATACAAGGTGTAGACTGTGTGGAGAAGCGCAGGAAAACTTGTTGCACATATGGACCTGTGAAAAAGCGAGGGGATCGATAGAGGAGGGAATAGTTAGGGAAATGGAGAAATGGAGGAGAAAGTTGGAGGGGGAGGAATTAAAAGAGGAAATAATAAGTAGCTTAAAGGGGAAACTAGATATAAGAATGTGTAATTATGCAAAGGAATTTGAAAAGATGATAAGAAAAGGGAAGATTACAAGGGTAGGAGAGTTGCAGGAGAGCAAAGGAGAGTAATTCAGGGAAACACCTGGGGAATTAGCCACTCCCTGACAGGGGAAGGCTGGGTAAAGTAAATATGCAAGCGGTATATTAGAAGATATAATGTATTATTAGGAATAAGTAAAGGAACCAATGTAATTATAATATGGATGTAATGAAGAGCGGGGAATGTGTAAAAAGTGTAAATATCTGATTTTGCCGAACCTTATAAGGATATTCAAATGCAGGTTGTAGAAGATGATGAAAGAGATAGTATTACAGACGTAACTTTTCGGCAGTGCACATCAGATGTTGAAGAATTAGATCATTATTATAAAGCAAGAGCAGTAGGGTTTTGGAGAAGTGGTGTTAATAAAAATTGAAATTTAAAAACCGTACAAAATAGATTTTGAAAGGTAACATCAATAACACAATTAAAACATTGGGCAAAAACTTTAAATAAAAGTGGAACTTATAGAGAAAAAATAGCTAGAATTTGTTCCTTTGTGTTAGAAAATTTCAAATGGGCCCTGCAGGCACAAAAGGATATTGGTCATGAAGATTTTCGTTTCAAAGCATCAAAACATTGGGTAAACAATTTTAAGAGAGCCCATAGAATTGTTGGAAGAAAAATTAACAAATTTATTACCAAAAAAACAATAGAAGGAGCGAATTATTTACAAAAAAAAGCTGATGAATTTGTTATTGAAGTGAAAAATCTTATTAAAGAAAAAGGAATAGAAAATGTTTATAATTCAGATCAAAGTGGATTTCAATTAGAAGTCCATTCTGGCCGTACATTAGCAATCGAAGGGCAAAGTCAAGTAGAATGCTTGGTGCAGTATGTGGCTTCTACGACTCACAGTTATACAATACAACTAACAATATCTGATGATGGTAGACTTCTTTCCCCTCTTTTAATCGTTCTTGAAGAAAAAAAGGGTGAATTTGGGCCAGTTGTATCACATGAGTTGTTCAGATCAGCTAACATTTATGTAATGGCTTCTAAATCAGGAAAATTAACTTCAGGTATTATTTCATATTAGGCGTATTCGAATAATTATGATACTATTTTGGATTCAGAAGGCATCCTGTGTTATTATTAGTGATCATTTTTTTGTTTTAATTTGTATTATATTAAAAATTACTAAAATTTGAAATTCATCTGATGTTAGATCATTTTAAAACATGGCTCAAAGAAGTATATTTTCCGACTGTTGGTTTATCAAGTGTACTTTTGGTAGACTCATGGACTGGGCAGTGTCCTTCAGCCGTAGAAGAAGTAAAACCTATTAATAAAGAAATAACTTTAAAAATAATTCCAAAAGAAACTGCAGGCAAAATATAACCGCTAAATGTTTTTGGATTTAGGGTTTGGAAAAATGTATGTAAGACACTTTTCGGACAGCGTGATATTGAAGAATGAAGAATTGAATCTTCATTTAAGAAACAATATCATTAAACTTCAATCATTAGTGCACAATCAACTATCTTCTCCGAGATACATAAATCTGTTTAAATATTCATGGTATAAAAGTGGTTACACGGATGTTTATCCTGAAAATTTTGAAAATCCAATAAATTTTGCTTGTAGATCACAATCTAATATACTTTGTAAAATTGCAGGGTGCTCTAATGTCGCAATTGTACGATGTTCATGGTGTAAAAAATCTTTACGTTTGAAACACTTTTTTGATGATTATCATTATTATTAGATATTAGAAGAAACCTGTTTTTGGGGGTAAACTTCAAGAGTGATTTTCACCCCTTAAATCGACTAGTTAGCACGTAAGAAAAAACATGCATCTAATATTTTCTCGAATACTACGTCATATCACAAAATAATCAAAATCGTTGAGGTACACCTGGGGACCCTTCCTTGTAAGATCCACCTTCGCTTCCAGTGATGACTTTGTAATGTACAGCTCCGAGAACTGGGCGGTTAATTTTTAAAAATTAATAATTAAAAAATGTCCATAATTACGGATTTGTTAGCAGACTTTGCAAATGCAACGCAAAAAACTGCGGAAGTTTTAGTTTTTTTTATAATAAATAAAAACCTTTTCCGCTATGATAAAATAAAAATGTATAGTTAGCTTACGTATTAAGTATCTGTTATGACTAAAACTTGTATGAATCGTTTGCAAATTAATTGCGGATTATGTAAACGGGCTCTTTGATACGAAATTTGCTATTATTATTTAATAATCAATTAATATATTTTTCCATAAGCGAAGCGTCAATTTTGGTCAAACCGTGTTCCGCATTTCACCTGTCTTATAAACTTTAATTATTTACTTGTAAAACACAAATAATTACAAAACAATTGAATTTCGTAGATGAAGTACCGTGTTTGCATCGTTTATGTACATGAGTGCATACGCATGCCGCGGCCGGAACTCTGACGATCCTTACTATACATAGAGATGGACTGTTGAGGCAGCTGGAATACGGAACACGGACTGACTGAAATTGACGCTTTGCTTATGGAAAAATATATTAATTGATTATTAAATAATTATCGCAAATTTCGTATCAACGAGCCCGTTTACATAATCCGCAGTTAATTTGCCAACGATTCATACAAGTTTTAGTCATAACAGATGCTTAATACGTAAGCAAACTATACATTTTTATTTTATCATAGCGGAAAAAATTTTTTATTTATTATAAAAAAACTAAAACTTTCGCAGTTTTTTGCATTGCATTTGTAAACTCTGCTAACGAACCCGCAATTATGGACATTTTTTAATTATTAATTTTTGAAAATCAATCGCCCAGTTCACGGTGCTGTAATGTACGTGTAATGTGTGTAGTGTCGTTAGTGAAGTGTGACTGTAAGTGTAGTGTGTATGGAGGTTTCTTCCCCAATCCTGTATCCTAGGAACGAGTCCTTTAACAAGGTGCTAACAACCGGGCCAGATGCCCCTTGGTTATTTTAACGAGGTTGATACTCCTTCCCCTCCTCCTTCCCCGACACTGGCGCTGCAGGGCCCCGGGCTTGGGATCGGCGTAGCGGTGTTGTGTGCGTGTGTATGTGTATATATGTGTGTGTCTGTATGTGTGTGAGGGTGGTGTGTGTTAATAATTATGTATGTAGAGAAAATACATTAAAAAGCTGAAAATGAAATAGCAGACGAGGCGATTCATATAATGAGTAGAATTCAAAAAATATATATAAAGTTACAATTGGACTGTACAATCGATTTCGCACTTTTAAACTATGAAAAATTCTTACCAATAAGGTATAGTTTGTGTAAAAAATAGTTATTTGCAAAAAAATTTTAATTTTGACCTTCAAATAACCTTGAAGTGACCTTCACAAAGCTATTTGGGCGAAATGGACACCGGATTTGGATTCCACAAAATGATAAACTCAATTTACATAGACTCCGTGGCTGGATCTATGTGTTCTTGGGTCGTTGAATTCGAATCCAGGGTCCGTTTGTCTCTATGACTATCGTGATAGAGAGAAACAGACCCTGTATTCGGACTCAGCGACCCAAAAAACATATACATGCATTTTTTCTGATTTTTTTACCGACTTCTGCCAATTCGACCTCCAAATGACCTTGATCCTAACTTGATAGGGACAAACGGACCATGGATTCAGACTCAGCGACCCAAAAAACGTAAAGATCCACCCACGGCGTCCACGTAAACAATTTTTTTTTAACAAGAGAGCAGAAAATGTAAATTTTTAATACCCATTTATTATTTTGCGGGTGAATTTTGAGGGTGTTAATTGAGTGCTGGTGAATCGCGACTAATTTTCTCTTAATCTATTGTCCTAAGTTCTTCAATTCTATTTTTATTTTGTTATCTCTTTCCTAAGAGGCACTACTTAGTTTTGTTCATACCTAAGTCAAAATAAAACATAGTGCGATGTAGCACATCTACAGCACGCAGTGTCTAACTGGCCTTGTTTTTCAAAACGTTCACCTAGAGTTAAAGATTTTTACATGCAATGCACTAGATTTACGACAATAATTGATAATTTTCTATCTGTTTTTATTTCAGTGAACAGTAAAATGTGTGGTAAAAACTATAACGATACTTTAAATTATATTATAGACAAAATATAAACCCACATATTTGATTCTGATATAACAGAAAAAGTAGAGTATTCACAAAAAGAAGACAAAAATAAGAAAACTCAAAAAGAAGAAACTTTAAATGAAACTAAAGTTTGACTTTTCAATTCATCGACAAAATAAAGAAAGAGGCTGAATCTTCTGAATCATTTATTACCATGAATTTAAAAACAAAAGAAAAAGACTACTACCTACCTGACTTTGCAAAGAATTTCCTTGCCAGACATCAGTCATGAAAGAATATTTTGGTAACCCTGATAATGTAGCATCTTCTGCAAGGATTGTGAACAAACTAACGAGTTCGATATATATTTAATAACTAAAATGGTGGAATGAGTGAGATACAAAATACAAACACAATTTATCTCGCGGGAAAAAAGACGATTTGCCTCGGCGTAACAACTCTCGTGGAGTAGAGAGAAAAGCCGGGGCAAGCAAATGAATTTATTCACTGAGAAATAATACAAAAAAAAGAGACTCTACGATAGAATCATCAAAAGAGAGAAAGAAACGCAAGTATAATTTACACAATTTTCACGTGGTACCCTTTGCACGCTGGAGAGCTCTCCTACCTTACCACAGAATGCAACGTGGACAGAGCGCCGTAAAGTCCTGGCCGCACGTGGGTAGGATGAACCTTCCTCAGTCGCAGGGCGCCTCGACGTCTCGAGGGAACCTACCCTGGACCACGGGCAGACCCTTTCAGCCCTGTTGCGTAGGTTTCGATCGCCAGGTGGAGATTTGCAATGAGACGTCCTTGGCGGCGCGCGCATGCGCTCGCCCGCTCTCGCCACAGCGATCGACGCGCTACGGCGCGAAATTCAAATATTCCTAAACGACCATACCTAACCCGAACAGATTGAAAGTTATTTTAGACAATATAAAGGATCATTTTGTTAAAATGGGCCGATAACAGAAGACAAGCTATTGATACTTACTTGTCAGCACATTGATAGTGATATCAAGCTTGTTCAGGCAGCTTTGAATGATTTGAAGTCTCACGAGGTAATGTGCATAAACAACTTGATAAAGATGATAATCAACATCTTCATTCAACGAAAAGATGGAAAAATAAATATGATGAAGATCCAATCCCAGAATTATCACAAACAAATTTGGACTCGATCATTGATGGTCTTTTGGATCTAACTGGCACATAATACACTGAAGATTTATTTTCTGAAAAAAACATAGAAGATACATACAGTAAAATAGATGAAAATAAACTTATAAATTCTAAATTAAGCGCAAATGAAATTCACGTACAAGCAAATGAAAGTTATTCAAACTGCAAAGCAAATATTGACAACCAAATATCCGTAGCATCGAGTAAATCAGATCATGATGATCATATGAAACGGACCAGGTTGATCCGCAGATAAATCGCGAAATCGTGTTCGCGTCGAGACTCGAAGCGTGGTGAGGGAAGGGCAGGATGCACTTGAGGTGAGGTAAATAAATAAATAATGGGGTTAAATGTGTGTTTGGGATGTAACTTTTGTTAAATAAGAAGGAAAGCATTTTTGTTTTAGATCTATATTTTAAACCATTTTATAATATAATATTTATTTAGGTGTGGTAATTTTTTCGATGACACTTTCGCATATGGCATTACAATGCAGGCTTATGAGTTCGCTAAAAATTACATCAAAATAATTTTCATTAAAATTTTTTTCAAAATTGGCTGCTATTATATTTTTAATTACAGTATTTTTCGAGCGTAAATATTGCTTAACATATAGTTTAGTTTGAGGCATTAAAATATTTTCTGTAAATTTTTTGTAAACATTATCAATAATATTAGCACTGCACTGTGTCACGATGGCTGCTATTTTTTCATTAGCCTGGATTGTATAGTCGATACACTCGACCATATTAACAATTCCTTCAAATGTTGTCTTCTGTAGAATAATTGCTGGTGAATAAGCTTTTTTCTTCTTGCTTACTTGACACTCCACTTGTTAATCTGTAATTAATGATGTATAGGTTGTAGTCATCTTTTCTTCGATTTTGTCCAGTAATATAGCTTTAGTACCATATGAAGTTGTCAAACTTAGTGTAATATCATTAAACGAAATCTTGTCAAAACCAGATGAGTTATTTTGCACTTCATCACTGAAATATTTAGTTATTTTGTCAAAATGTTGCTTGAATGACTGCCAGGCTTCAATTATAAAATTTATACCAAAAAATTTTTGATTAATTATTTTTACAACGCATGTAAAATCACTATTTTTTCGAGGTGCAAGACCAACGATAATTTTTTTAGTACACGATGTGTTTAAAGGATAGACTCTTGAATATAGTAGATATTGTAAAGCGTCTTCACGGGAATTATAAGATGCCATTTCGATACGCTTTGTATCTCTTGTCAACCGCGTGTTGTTCATGTTTCAAAGAGAAGTTGTAGTATTAGTGTGAAAACACTGTGTATACACTAATAGCTGTTCTTACTTAACGTTACAACTGAATACTTAAAGTCTGGGGGCACGCGTCTCTATATACGCCTTTGTTAATAGCGAGTATGTGCATAAGGGTGGGTTGAAGAAGAAAACCCTAGTACGAATAACCACATTAGTGGTTAATGTGGAGAAATTCATGTAAGTACACATCATTATTGCCGAAAGTAACGTATGGTAATATTAGTCATCGGAACGCTGAGTTAAGGAGCAGTAGTCATAGTGTCATTACCCGGCATACCGTCGAACATTAAGGCTGTCGTAAATCATGACGCCGGGGGTACTATGCCAGCAAAGCGGTGCCTCTCTTTTGCTGAATTAATAGTTCATTCAGTTAAGTAAGGTGTCTTTTTTAATAGTTTTATTCCTAGTTAGTAACTTAATCGATTTCTGCCGATACCTGGTAACCAAAAACCGATTAAACTTTAGGGTTGGTAAAATGCTTCGTTGAGCCCCGTAATGAAGGTCATTAAGAGATCTGGCCGTTTGCGTTCGGGTGAAGAGTCGGTCTCGGTAATGTGTTATTAAGCATTTCTAGCTATGCAGAAATTTGTGTTGCTTAAATAATGCGATTGTAATGTGTCTAGTTCGCTGACCAAAGTGAGTCTTTTTTATAACCGGTATAGACACAGTGAGTTATAGCCGTACCAATAAAATAATTTGAACCGCATTAGAGGGAAATTGAAAAAAGGCTATACTATGGGGAATTAGGTACGGCTATAGTACTGGATATTTTGAGTATGGGGAAAAAATGAGCTGTACGGTCGAAGCGGTATTTAAGAATTCGTAACTAATTCCTAGTATCTATACCAAGTTCAACTTCGCCAGTGTGCTGACCATTTTTTCGTCCTTGTGCTCTACGCCTTGTCGTGTGTATTTACGTGTATTGTGTTGTTGTATAAGTGCATCAGTAGCTACAATGAAGATAAATGGAGTGCCGATTTTTTAAATTTTTAAAAAAGTGTTAAACCGATCCTTCATTAAAGGAATTGGTGATCGTGAGTTGGACCGGGTGACTGGAGCCGCTTTAGTTTCTTTCGAGAAAGCTAAAATTAGAGCGCGGTGCTTCTCCCTGCGAGATGGACCTAACGCCAGCGTCCGTATGCAGAAGACACTGGACAGAATTACAAGGACGGTCGTGGGTCAATTCACCGACTTCATTCAGAACCTGGATGTATACTTTCTGGCTTAGTTACACAGGCAGGGTATTTTCAATGGTGAATTACCTATTTTGGGAATCGTGGCGGCCGAGATTGGAGCCCGGAATGCTACGAGTGAGCAAGCTGTGCAGCCCTTATTTGCTGAGTTAAACAACATAAGGAATGGTAAGTTTAATTCTAGTAATACGAATTATAGTGTAAGACCACTAGAATAAGTGGAGTTATTGAAGGATTGAGAAGGGGGTCGGCTGAACTCGGGTTTACTAGTGTCGTGCACTCGCCTGCGTAGGCCCGTTTGAGTATCATACATTCCGATTGGAGTGTATGTGTCGTTGATTACTATCGTAGGAGTGTGCTGTCGCCGGAATAACCCCTTTTCATATCGTTCAATAACAGCTATCATGCAATTAGGACGTGGGCATCATAGTCCGACTCGAAAAGTTAGGGACTGTTAGGGCTGTTAGCAGCGTATAATATTTAAATTGTTTAACAAGTTTTACTTTAAAACAATTTTTGGTTCAGATAATTTTGGAAAATCTACACACTGTAGAATGCCCACTGTAATTTTACAAAGACAAGTACAACACGAGAAAGGTTCATTCTAATTTACTATTTTTAAAATGCTGTAGTAAAAAATTCTTTAAAAATTAATTAAACTTGAATATCATACCAACGATACCTTGAATGTATCAAATCCGAAAAGAATTTTTTTACTTCATTGTTTTAAAAATAGTATATTAGAATGAACCTTTCTCGCGTTGTGCTAGTCATCTTACACTGTGGTGCTATATCTATGTGCGTGTGTGTAGATTAAAAACAAAATTTATATCTAAAATTATAAAGAAATTTGAAAGTTTTAATTCTGGAGACTCTGGCATAGTGAACACAAAAATACTCTACATAAACTTGTCCCCCTACACGGGGAAACAATTAATTGTCCCCTAATTAATTTTTCTCTACTACAAAGCTCAACGCATGTTTGTACACATTGTTGTAAGAATGGTATAACAATAAGTTATATGCTTATGTAGAATTGAGATAAAATTAATTCTTTTGTAGAATTTTTTGGTGTAGGAGAACAAGTTCATGTAGAGTATTTTCGTGAGCAATGTGTTTGGTTTCATTCTGAATAAATAAACAAGAAACCTTACTTAATTTAAGAATAACTTTTGTTTAAAATTTTTAAATTATTCATATTATTTTATGAAAAACTTAATAAATATTTACTTAAAACATTACTTTTATAATCTATAAATATAAATGAATAGATTTTTCGAATACAAATATTCAAGCAAAATTTTATAATAAGGATTCGAGATTAGGGTTATTAATTTTTAAATATTTTCAGCCCTTTAACGAGAGAATAACATTCGTGACGCTCTGAATGCTGAATTACCGGACGATGGCTTATGGGCGTTAGCCGATGAGGATCATCAGGATGCACAGCAGCTGATTTCAGAGGACTTTGATGAGGTTATCGCCGTTGATGTGATTGACGACAACTCCCCTCTCAGCGTCGATCAACCAAGTGAGCATGAGTCCGAGATGGTGTATGAGGATTTTATACCGGATGAGCTACTCGACCAAGTAACCTGCGGTATAGAAAACCAACCGAACCTACTAACAGCAGGAGAGTTAGTGGAGGAGCTAGAAATGGCCGATGAATTAATTAAAAGCATAGATAATATCGATGAAATGGTTGGTTGTGGCTTAACTGAAATTAAATTGTTTCAAAATTATTTTAAAACACTCAAAACTGTTATAAATGTATATACGTTCGAACAATTAGGTACAGGCGGACAGATATTTTTCAACAGTTTTGAAGTTTTGAAAGCAGAAAATATTGTACCTATACATTTTTTAAATATTTTATTTACACAATTTGAAAATGAAATAGGTCACTTTGACGTAATTACAAATTTAACTGGTTTAGCAGCATGTAGATATTATTGTAAATTATGCAATAAGAAATTAAATAGAAAAACAACGCACCAGTGTGATAATGTTTGTGATCGTTGCAACGCTTCACTCATGTGTGCCATAATACAATCATAAAATGTAGCGATTGTTTATTTGAATTTTTTGGAACTGCTTGCTATAACAAGTATTTAGAATCGAAATCATTTAATCGAAACCTTAACATCTGCGCGGCTGTAAAAAAATGTCGTATTTGCAACAATATTGTTTCAGTTGAGCAAAATACTCACGAGTACGGAAAATCATATTGTCCCACTTGCTCCTGTGTTCGGCCCTATAATCCCCTTTGCTATATGTCTATTGTCAGGCGTAAAGCAAAAAAAACGGATGCGTTAGAAGATAACGAAACTGTCCAAAAACCAGAGCATGCTTTTCATTTTACGATTTCGAAACGACCCAAGAGCCAGAGTATGAAGGTTTAAACAAACCGTCATTTAAACATGAGGTCAATTTAGCTGTTGCACAGCTATGTTGTAATGTATGTATTGGCTCAAAGATGAATCAACATTGTGAGTTTTGCGATGGTGGTGTAACTACCGTCTTTAAAGGTGGTAACGCAATAAAAAATTGTATTCTTTATATTATGAATGCCGAATCTGTGAGACCTAAAAATATTAACGAAATGGTTTGTATTGCTCACAATAGATGATTCAACATTGTGAGTTTTGCGATGGTGGTGTAATTACCGTCTTTAAAGATGGTAACGCAATAAAAAATTTTATTCTTTATATTATGAATGTCGAATCTGTGAGACCTGAAAATATTAAAGAAATAGTTTGTATAGCTCACGATAGCAAGAGTTTTGATGCTCAATTTTTGTTAAAATATTTTGTCGAAAATACCAAAGTTACTCCTAATGCCATAATGAACGTGAATGAATTTATAGACAGTTTAAATTATTTTCACATGAAATTATCTGACTTACCGAAAGTTTTTGGTTTCTCAGATAATGTTATTAAAGGCACGTTTCCGCATTTATTTAATAAAAAAGAAAATTTGTATTATATAGGGCCTATACCGGATAAAAAGTTTTACTCACCTGATAGCATGAGTTATACAGAGAGAGAAAAATTTCAATTATGGTATAAGGAAACGCTTGACTCTGGCTATATTTTTAATTTTCAAAATGAAATTTTAAAATATTGCAGAACCGATGTTGATATACTGAGAAAAGTATGTAATGCCTTTAAAAAAAGTTTTTCAGAAGTAGGTAATACAAGTCCGTTTACAGAAGCGTCTACGATTGCCAGTGCTTGCTCGCGTGTTTTTCGCAAAAACTTCCTGAAAACCGATGAGATTGGAATAATCCTTCCAGGTGGTTACAGGAAAAGAAATAGTCATTCTAGACAATCTCTAAAATAGTTACTTTTAGAGTGCTATTTTAGTTGACGGGTATTATGAAGCGGATAATGGAGATCGTCATGTTTTCCAATATCACGGTTGTTTTTATCACGGTTGCACTTCTTGTTTTACAGGTGACAATCGATTAAAAATAATATTCGACACGACCCATGAAAAGAAATATAAAGCTACATTAGAGACTTCACAACGTATTCTTGAGGCGGGGTATAAATTAAATGAAATTTGGGATTGTGAGTTTAAAAAGTTAGAAAATAGTTTTTCAACCGAAATTAAAAGATCTATCGACAACAACCCTATGTTGCGGTCAGATGCGTTAAATCCGCGCGACGCGTTTTATGGTGGTAGGACAGAAAATACCGTGAATTTAGCAGATGTTAGGGAAGGAGATGAGACAATAGAATATGAAGATATTTGCTCTCTTTACCCCGACACGTGTAATGTACCGAGTTGTCACTTTTACCCACAATTTAAAAAGAGTTTAGAAGGTGAAGCTTGGAGCTAATGTATTAGTAACTTACTTAGGCTTAAGTTTTAGAAAAGTTCTAAGTATGAGAAATATTTAGAAAAATTAAAAATGTATGCTAACGTTTGCGACATAAAGTTTAGCGCACAGGTTAAGTATATGGATGAGTGTGAGTGGTGCGTTTTATGTGATTATATGTTTTGCGATTCCGATGATTGCCGACGAAAACTTAAAACTGTAGTGTATAAGGATGTATGTATTTTTGTAAATAATGCTAAGGCCGTAGATTTATTGCTTTGGATAGCTTGTAAGGATGTAATTTGTATTCAATACACAATTGATAATAGATTCGATGTACCGACGTTCATAGACAATCATAGATGTCCTGTACATGTAAATAACGAACGCTATCTATGTAGACTTGAGAAAGGTGATCGAAACCTTAGTTCCGATTATTACTGATTTTAACAATACTGAATAAAGATTTTAAAAATATTCTCAATTAATGTACATATGATGTGGTTTTTATTTTTAGTACCCAAAACAAAAATTATCTTCAAAGAGAAAGTCACTGTAAACGGCAACGTACCTATCTGTCCTTTCTTCCCACAGTACAAACTATCATTGGAACTAATGTTACCTTTTTTAAAAAGACAACAGTAATTGTAAAATATTTGATATTTGCCAAATTTAATAAATAATAATAATAATAATACTAAATAATTCTAGTGTTTTATCTATATCAATAATAATCCCCCCAACCAGTTTAGCTGATGTATAAGCTAATCAGTAAGCTTCTATAAAATAAAGTAAGCTTCTATAAAAATCAGTAAGCTTTCTATAAAAAGAAAGAAGCTGAACCAACGCTGTCATTGCTATAGTAGCGGCCGCGGCGTAAACTTGTACATTAGCTAAAATAATAGCCTCTCGAGAACCCGGTCCGTGGGCGTAGGGGGGGAGGGGCACCTCAACAAGTAAGCTTTCCTAAAAAAATAAAAAATGAGTTTACCATGGAAACATCCGTGAACGTCGATGATATATGGGCCGACCGGTTGTGGAAAAACATACTTTGTCAAACGATTTTTTCGAAATTTAGAGCGTGTGTCGGACACATCTTTTGCATGTAAAATGTTTTATTATTCAGAATGGCAGGACGGTTATTTAGAGTATGGTAAAGATGTAGAGTTTCACGAAGGTCTTCCTCGGGATGAGGATTTTACATCAGATCGTGTAGAGTGCGTACTTGTATTTTTCCCGATGACACACATCAGTATGTTTATATACCGCGTAATATAAAAAGAAACGTAGGAGAGTCTGATCTAGCAGTCTTACGTATATAATGGCACAGTCAATTTCTAGAACGTCACTCGATGCCAAAACAGCGAGTGCGTTACACGCGCTCTATAATTTGAGTAAAGAACAGCGCAAAGCCATATTGAAAAAAGCAAATAGAAAATTAGTTAAAGACATCTGTGAATGTGCTTTAAATACCTTAAAAGGTAATGTACCTTTAAAAGCATCACAAAAAGCCAAACTAAAAAAACATAAAGCAATTTTACGTCGATTATCAGACTCAAAGTCCAAAGGTTGGAAAAATAAAAAACGAATATTAAGTAAAGTGGTACTAGTACCACATGACAGTATAAGCAAAGTACAGCAACAACAACAACAACAGATTCAGAATGTCAACGAGATAGATGATAAAAATGAGATCATATCAGCTATAAACAGCGTGCAAACACCTGGTAATCATTTGTCAAGACTAGATTTTGAGATGAACGAAATTTTAAATTCTTCTGAAAAAGATGAAAGAGAAAAATGGAAAAAATACAAACGTGAATTACAAAGATATTTGTTTTTCATTGAAGAATTAAAAAAAAAGTAGCAAAGTCTCGAATGTGACAACAGACAAAAAAGAAGAAGAACCAAAGCATGGTATTGACACAGCGACAATTGCTATGTCAGTACCAGTAACCTATAGGCATAAAGCCGAGTTAATGCTAAAATTTTTTAAAAAATCCAACAATTTATCGAGGTTAACTTGGAACAATCGCGTTACCGTCACGATAGATGGCGTTGTTGTTCTAAATTCAAATATCATAGATCTCATAAATGACGCTGTGCGTAGTAGAAAAGGAGTGAGAGCTGCAGGTCGTGAACATTTCGCCTGGCTACTGTTAGACATTGGGATGCCTTTGGAATTTATTGGGAATACCGAATTATACAAGGAAGGGCAAAAATGTACACCACAAGCATTACCCTACTCAAGGGGAAACAACAGTAGTTTATTATCTAAACAAGGAACTTTTGAAAAATCACCATATACTTCTACACCCATACCTAACAGGAATTTGTCTAATGACTCATCTTTAAATAACAGCTCATACACTGATGCCGCGACTATAGTAAATGTACAGACAGACAACGACGAAGGCCATAACGACTCATATACACTTCGAAGAAAGAGACTTAGAAGAAACAATAGTAAAAATAATTCTGTACAAACAGGTGGTTGGTTAAGGATTTCAATGTAATTTGTAAAAATAAATAAATAAAATATGGATAAAGATAACCAGTTATTGGAAAAAATTTATTATGAGCCAAAAGATGAAGCAGGATATGCAGCAGCCTATCGTCTTGTTAATAAAATTAAAAACAACGTACATAAAAATAATATTTACAAAATGGTTGAGGGCTCAAAACGCTTACGCGCTTCATAAGCCAGTACGTCGAAAATTTCAAAGACTTCATTATTATGTACAAACCATAGATTCTGTATGGGAAGGTGATCTTATAGAACTTTCGTCATTGAAAGCTTATAACGATGATTTTTCGTATTTACTAGTTGTTATCGACGTTTTAAGTAAATATGCTTTCGTTGAACCTATCAAAGACAAAACTTGTTTAGCTGTTACAGAGTCCTTTGAAAAAATTCTTTCAAGGAGTGGTGGTAGAACCCCAATGACCTTTCAAACTGATGAAGGTAGTGAATTTTTAGGTTATGAGATGCAAACTTTCTTAAAATCAAAAAATATTGTTCACCGTGTAACTAGAAATCCAGACATTAAAGCTGCTATTGTTGAAAGGTTTAATCGTTCTTTGAAAGAGCGAATGTGGCGTTACTTTACACATAAAAACACAAAACGGTACATCGATATTCTACATGACCTGGTTCAAGGATACAACAATTCTAGACATTCCACTATCAAGATGGCGCCAGCGATTGTGACTATATATGATGCTCAACAAACTAGACGAAACATGGATTTACGATATAAAATACAGGAAAGAAAGCCAAAGTACTCAGTCGGAAACCTAGTGCGTATAAGTCGTACAAAAGGAACTTTTGAAAAAGGTTATGAGGCCAATTGGTCAGAAGATATTTTCAAAATTATCAAAGTATTAAAACATAGAAAACGACCAGTTTACGAACTTGAAGATTTAAACGGTGAACTCATACATGGTATATTTTATGAAGAAGAACTCACAGTCATAGAGAAAAATTGAATCAATACAGAATACAAAATAGATAAAATTCTCAAAACAACTGGTAGAGGTAAGAAGAAAAAAAATTTTGTTAGTTGGGTAGGCTACCCAAGTAAATTTAATTCTTGGGTACCTGCTTCAAATATTAAAGAAATTTAACACGATGAAACAAAATCAGTTTTATATGATTTTTCCAAGCAATAGTAGTATGAATGTATACCCCGAGAACACAATGTCGTGTTATGTCACTAAACTACCTCAAGAAATCAATTTACATGGATTATGGGAAGTAGGAATATCTGAAATACATTTTCCACGATCATTTTTACATTTGCGAAAAGAAGATAGGGATATAACAATGCATTCGATAATATCACCTGTGCACAGAGATATATACGGTGATCAAACATCCTATAATTTGGAAGTAACAGCCTCTCTTCCCTATGGCGTTTATAATACATTTACAGAATTCTTAGATCATTCGAACGAAATTTTACGCGTAAATGATTCACATATGATTTTCAGATTCTCAATTGAACATAATAACACTTTTGTTTTTGCTGAACGTACCTGCAGTGACGAACTTTGTAATTTTGAACACTCTGTGAAAATGAGCCGTGCTGCCCTACACATATTAGGTTTTGCTGAAGTTTCTGAATACATCAAAGTTGATAGTAATCCTGCTGTCGCAACTCGCCCTGCTAATATTTTGAATGCTCTCCCGAGACAGTTGTATATTTATACAGACATATGCGAACCAACAATCGTTGGTGACGTACAAACAGCTCTACTACGTATTGCACCTGTAAATTACAAAGATTACGTATTCGGCTCTAATCAACATCAAACTTTCACACCTGTAAACTATGTGCTTTTAATAAGGAATTGTTTTCGAACCATCGTGATCCATATAAGAGATCATCTTGACCTTGTTATACCATTCGAGTGTGGTACGTCAACGGTGATACTTTATTTTAGACAAACTACGTAACGACTTTCACCATGAGTCATTACGAGCAATATTATGATTCACAAGTTGGTAGCGGCAGCGTCGAACATGTATACATAGGAGCACCGTATCAGAAAGGCCATGGTGGTATAGGTCGTTTTCTTGGAGGTCTCTTTCGTAGGGCGTTACCATTTCTAAAACGAGGTGCACGGGCTGTAGGGAAAGAAGCACTCAGAGCTGGAATGCATATAATAGATGACGTAAGCGAAAATAAATCTACATTTAAAGAAGCTCTACGCACGAGAGCACGTGAATCAGGTCTAAATTTGAAAAGAAAAGCCGAAGAAAAAATAGAAAGTCTTATGCAGGGTTCTGGTTATAAAAGATCACAACGACGGCAGAAGCGTCAGTCGAAAGTTAGTCGTGGTAGAAAGCGCATTATACTTAAAACAAAGGCAGGAAAAACAAAGACAAGGAAAACTAACAAAAAATCAAATAAGAAAAGGAAGACTCGAAATATTAAGAAGAAAAATCGTTCAGTTCGTGACATTTTTGAACCTGCTTAATAAAAATGGCTTTTCTTCACTCTCACTCATGCGAGTGTGCAAAATCGGAGCTTGACATATTTACACGTCCTCCTACTCAGATATCTATAGAAGGTACTCAATGGATTGAGTATAAACCTGTAACTAGTATTTCAGAAGACTCGCCTATAAAAGATGAAACTTTAGTTGCCCCTGTTAACAACTTCCTACATAGTATTTTTAACCAAGTAGACGTATTCTTCAATCAAAAAGCTGTTTCATTACCGAGTAATACTTATGCTTATCGTGCATACATAGAAACATTACTTAATTATTCAGAAGAAGCTAAAAAATCCCACTTGACTTGCGGTCTATGGTATAATGATACACCCGGACAGATGGATGCTGCTCTACGACAACCTAGTGATGATGGTAAAACCTCTTTTTCCGCTAATATTGGAGCGTGTGTTCGTTGTAACTATACCAAAGGCAGTAAAATCATTGATTTACTTGGTCATTTGCACGCAGACGTTTTTAATCAGGAAAAATTCCTCCTCAATGGAGTGGAGGTTAGAGTACGTCTTATACGCTCCAAAGACGCTTTTTGTTTAATAAACTATGAAACTGAAAATGTAAAAGTGAAAATTCTAGACGCCTCCTTACGAGTACGTCGTGCTAAAATCAATCCCGGAATTTTACTTGCACACACAAAAGCGCTATCTAATGGTACAGCTAAATACCCATTAACCCGTGTTGAAGTAAAGTCCTTCACCTTACACACTGGTATAACTGGCGAGACTTTAGACAACATTATTGTTGGACAAATTCTGAAACGTATAATAATAGGTTTAGTGTCAAATAAGGCTTTTAACAGTAGTAAAAAAGAAAACCCATTCAATTTTCAACATTTCAAACTATTTAGCAATGAGTGTAGCCGGAGTACAAGTACCGAGCAGGGCTATACAACCAAACTATCCATACAGATATGTAGATGCTTATCATATATTATTTAGTGGTACCGGCATTCATTTTGCAAACGCTGGTAATAATATATCAAGAGAAACCTATCCCGACGGTTATTGTTTATATGCGTTTGACCTTACGTCTGATTTATCAGCAAACTGTAATACATACTGGAATTTAGTGAAAACGGGAGCTATTCGTTTAGAATTACGATTCGAAAGTGTTCTACAACAATCAGTTAATTGTATCGTATATGCTGAATACGACAACATTCTTGAAGTTGACTCAGCTCGTCAAGTCATAGTCGATTTCTGAGGATAACTTTTAGAAATTTTATGTTTCACCTACATTATAAAATGACCACTAAGTCCTGATCGAGCAGTCCCTGATTGCGCTTCAACAAGTGTACCTGTTGTAACATCTAGTGCCCTCGATTATTCAAAACAGCAAAAGAAAAATATTAAATATTTAAGACCACCATCACCAGGGCATGTCTTAGATGAACCTATATACGACGAAGTTTCAAGCATTGGTTATTATACATCCGCAACATCATCGCCTAAAACACACTCTACGTATATACAAGATGAACACGAATCAAATACGGGATGCTCTACGTTTATTAAGAATACCTTCAGCGGGTGTATTCCCTGCGGATAGGATTCCTCGGACATTGACGAAACCGACAGGGTGCGTATTTACAGATATACACACACAACTTGGATCTCATTGGGTAGCTTTATATATAGACAGACGAGGTCATGGAATCTTTTTCGACAGTTATGGATTACCACCCGTTTTTCCATATCACATAAGAGCGGTACGGCGAAATACTATTTTTTATGAATGGAACACTACACAACTGCAAAGTCTAAACTCTAAAGTATGTGGCCATTTTTGTTTAATGTTTTTAGATTATTTGAAACGAGGTTATTCACTACAGAAATTTTGTAAATTATTCACAAAAGATTATAGGAAGAATCATACAATTGTAGAGTGTTTTTATAGCAAACTTCGTGGCTTCACAACAAAATTTAAACACGAAAATAAATATAAATACCATGTTTTTTTCTTTTGTGACCGTTAGGATCACCCCCGTGGCGAAGAAAGAAAGCGATTCGCCGGTGGCGATCTGCGCGGCTCGCGATAAAGAGAATGCGACTCGCGGGTCGCGCGCGGTCAGCGAAAGAAAGGGTGTACCTGGGCTGTCGAGAGACCTGCACCTTGCTGCTGTTGTATAAGCCGCGCTGGCTGAAGTCCTCGAGGGTGTTTGTAGAGGGGCCTTGCTGTTGAGGTGATAAAAAAGATGATGTTGAAGGCTCGAGTCCGGGCTGTAGAGCGGCTCATGTGCCTCGAGGGTTGATGGTTTGCTGAGAAGCGCTGAATTGGAGAGGAAGCGGCGCCACGCTTCCAAGATGGCTGCGATGATCGCGCGTCGTGCTTGCGCCTAATCTCTCCTATTTATTGTTGTCTGGATGAGGATGGCTTCGCAGCAGGTAAAGAAGTACTTGCATCGAATTATAAAAACTAAGAACTTTATTTAATACAAAAGGGGACTATGCCCAGTACTGAAAATCTCTCAAAATCTCTCAAAATCTCTCTAAATCTCTCTCTCTTGCTCGAGTGACCAGCCACAACGATGGCTAATCACTTTCTGACGATAATGGCGCCGGAGCTCATGCGCTGCCGGCGTCGCCACGCATCGTGGCGGTCGGAAGCAGGCGCTGCAGGAAGACGGTGGCCCCGAGACCAACTGCGGCTACTGGAAATCAGCGCGCGGCAGGAGGTGCTGCTTCCGCCGTTGCCTCCATTGGTAGTCCGGGAGAACCCCCACATACTTATATTGAAAAGTTAAATAGTGTTGAAAATTTAGAAACTACAATATATAATGGTGAGTGGAGTATAGATATGGATGGTGAAGAAGATTTCCACATTTTATGAACAAAGTTAAATATAATTCTTTCCAAGTGGTTGACAGCTGTACAAATAATCAAAACAAACCTGTTACTAATACTCAAAATAAATATGGTTTGTCACCTAATTTTTCTAATGTATCAGATGTCAATGATAACAAAGATACTGCGTGTCAGCCTATGTATTTTATTACTGATAAAGTTACTTATACTGATAATCAAAATAATGGCAAGCCTATTGATTTTGTCCCTACGAACTACATTTAAACGGTGATCTGAATTGTGTTGAGGTAAAAAAGCAGAACCATGCAGGTTAAGTGCACTTAAGGGCCTTTTTCATGCACACGCTGAGACGTGTAGTTTTTTGTTTGATGATAGACATCATATCAAGTTAAAGAAGTTTAGACAATAAAATTAAAAAAAAAAAAAAAAAAAAATTATATATCCTCAATAAATGTTACGCATGGATTCAGGAGTGTATGAAACTAATTGAAAAGGAGAATTAGCGACAGAGAAATATAAATACAGCAGTTATGTAATTATAAATAATGTTAATATTATATATTAACAACTGTTTATACACTATTAATTATTTAAAATAATGATGCAAATAGCGCGAACACCCAAAAGTTGAACTTTGTAGCGTCGACGCTCGGACGGCTCGAAACTCCATGTTTTCTTCAGTCATGGAAGTTTGTGTTTTAGCGTTTTGGCGTTATGGCGTTTCAGTGTGGGCATGAAAAGGGCCCTTTAAGGCCCATTTTCATTTATAACACGCACTATACCGTCGTCTGCTGCTTATAGAGTATATTGGCGGCGGCCGTCAATTTCACGAAATTCTTAATTTTTGTAACTAAATAAGTATTTGCAAGAACAATAAGTTATTGTGCAATTACAATCGATATATGTGCAATTTATTGGCACTTTGTGAAATTCTTAGAAAGCTTTATTTACGGAGATATCGATATTACAATACAAGTAAAAACCA
This sequence comes from Muscidifurax raptorellus, assembly GCA_020010945.3. Taxonomy (NCBI): domain Eukaryota; kingdom Metazoa; phylum Arthropoda; class Insecta; order Hymenoptera; family Pteromalidae; genus Muscidifurax; species Muscidifurax raptorellus. The sequence goes on from JAHUUD020000076.1 coordinate 130,932, forward strand.
TAAATTACTTTTTGATTTTTCATAAAAAGTTGGAGGGTGCACAATTAAAAATACAAGTATAATCGTAATGTGCTATTAATTAAAAATACGTCGACTATTATTTTTCTTTATAGTTATGCAGTGAAGTTGCCACTACAGATCTTCCAAAATAACTCTAGAATATCTGCGCCGCGCATGCGCCATGATGCCTTGTAGTTCAGCGAATGATAAATTGAGTTTTATTAACTTTTTGCAATTACTATCGCATTTTATGGATTTTCAACGACGGTTTAATTAGATTCAAGTAGGGTGCAGCTTTTTTAGATTATAACAAGTACCAAATTCTACGTATCTGAAGAGATATTGACGTTATAAGGTGCACGACCTTTATCTATTTTTTATTCATAAACTGCGGGGATTGAGTTCAAATAATAAACATTTTTGAGAAATGCTATTAAAAATACACCTATGCGTAATTTTAATTATACATATATCCCAAAATCGTAGGCTGGAGTAGACGGGGGGTGTGATTTTCTCGTTAAGTGAAATTCTCCTTCAGTGTATCCATATCATATACCCTTGCGGCGCATGCGCTCACGCACCACGTGCGCTCGACAACAGAATAATTGCATTTTATTATTTTTTTTTTTTGCAATATCTATCATATTCTATCGATTTGTAACGATGGCGCAGTTAGATTCGAGTAGGGTGCAGTTTATTTATGTTTTGAAAAATGCGAAAGTTTAAGTATATAATCTGATTTTAACCTTATACGTTACGCTATCTTAACCTATTTCTTATTCATTAATTAGGGGGAGTGCCGTTACATTAATTATTATTTTTGGAATATTCTATTAAAAGTACGTACCTTTATATTTTTTTAATACCGATATCCCAAATTTGTAGGCTGGTATAGGGTAGGTACCGTTTAGAGGTCTAGTCTGATATAAACCTGATATAAACAAACATTTGAACTGTATTTGAAAGCGGCAGTTATTATGAGCGCTCGCAGCATCAAGATTTGAATGTTTTTTATATTTGTAATTTTTTGAAGTTCATGAAAGTTCGTGCACGATATTGTGTCTAATTATTAATATTGCGGTACTATGATATCGAAACGTAGTTATATTTTTAAAGAGTAATTCGCATGCAAGTTTGTCTACCGTAGGTAAGTTTTAAGGTAAAAAATTCATGTTTCAATTTGTTAAACACCTTTCAGGATATACACATTGTATGGGTCAATATATACATGAGGTTAATAAAAAGAATAATGAACCCTAAAGCAATTTTAAATAAACCTGTCCTGTAGTACTTTATTTACAGTTCAGGGGAATATCATAGTTAAAGAGTTATTACAGAGACACCACCTTGAGACATACTTTTCGTTATTTATCCAAAATACACATCATAGTAAGAAAAATTTAGTTGATGATAGTTTATTATTATGGAAAGAACTCAAATCAACAGGTTTTCGATTGATCAAAATGTCTAATATTTTTATATAATACAATATTGTTGAAGTTATGCTTGTCATAAAATAAAAATGATGGTATTTTAGATTTTAAATCATTCTCACCTCACATTGTGTACTTCTTGAAACCCGTATCGAGCACATTTTTTTACCTAACAACAACAACAATTGCATAAATTCCTGCTTACGACATCCTCTTAAATTGGCTAAAAGAAAAGCAAACATGCAGTATCATTCCAAAAAATATCAGGTGCAGTGAAAGCTGCGAAAAGTTGTGATAGCTGACCTATATAAGATATGAGTTGTCAATACATGTCATACCACGTAAACATATGTTCAAAAATAAACTGTAAAACATTATGTATATAATCTAATAATTTACCCTATATTGTAATTATAATACAATGTGTACTAAATTGTCATGACATTAACAAATTCATAGGATCAATTTTTATGTTAATTTCAAATGGTGATTTGTAAATTATTATTATTAATAATACCATCCTACTCGTGTTTGCTTTCCCTTGAATCATACATTAAGAATTATTAATAAAAAATGAATTTTAGTAAGCATTCTTATGTAACAGTGCATAGTAAGTGAGTTAATCATACTAGTCGTGTTATGTATATATATATATATATATATATATATATATATATATATATACATATCCGTTCTTTTTTTGTTCTTAAAAAAGACAACACAGTAAAGTGAAGCCAACTAAAATGAGTTTTAATTAATGGTCTAAAAAAAGACACAAAATTTTAAATTTTAGAATTTTTATGGTAAATTTTATTAAGAAAAAAAAACAATTATGTTACTGTGTTCTTGATTATTATTGGGTTATATTAAAAACAACATGAATAAAAATAAATATTATTAGGGCATATATCTTTGCTGTTAATCACAATTTTAATTCTATATTGGGTTTATATTTTTAGTTTGAGGTTATAAATGAAAATGACAATTAAAATTAATAGTTGATAATAACAAACAACTTCTATCAACATTAATTGTATTAATTTCCATTGATTATATTGACTTTAATCGAGTTTTAATGCAAAAAGTGCAATTCAAATACCGCATTCAATTTATAGGAAATCTTATTGAATCCTGTCGACTATTTTTAACAGGGTTATTATCCTCATAAACATACAGAGTTTCAATAGAATCCTTAGAGAGTTCTTTATGAGTACCTTTTTCAAAGAAATATTTCAAAATATCTCTTAGTATAATATTTAAAATAGTCATAAAGTATTCTTTTATTCAAAGTGTGATATTGTTTCGACTTTTATATTGCAACAAAAGTAATCACAAAGTAGTCCCAAAGTAATCAGAAAGAATTAATTTTGTTTCGTTTTTTATACTGCAACAAAAGTAATCACAAAGTAATCACAAAATAATCACAAAGAATTATTTCAGTTTTCTTTTGGAATCATTTTCTGAAATTTTTTTTTATTATACTATTCTTTATTATTAATGCTGTATATTGTTTAATTTAATTATTAAAATTAATGTTTTACTATTATAAATGAAAGAAATGAGAAGATCAACATTTTGTGACGATGATAAGAATTGAACCTGGATCTTCAGCATCGCAGTTGAACGCGCTAACTACTTGTCTAAATGGAACTATTAAGTACAACATTTTGGACCTGATATATTTAAATAAATATTTTCACCCTTACAAATAATTTATCAGAAACTATATTTTTCAGTTCCAAGTTATTTTGTGCAAAAAGAATACTTTGGAAGTATTTATTTATTTATTTACCAGTCAAACTTACATAGTGTGTTACATACAATCGCAATGCACCAGTAAAATCCTGCAGAGGTACACACAGGCCTAACCTAAGATTGTTCATTTTGTTTATCTTGTCCACCTGGGGGTTATTCTGACACCTAGACGTCGTCTACAGGAAGTCACGGGGGTTTTATCTTTGACATCCACTTGGTGCCCTTCCCTGTAAACGACGTCTCGACGACCTAGGGTTCATCCTGACACCTAGACATCGTCTATAGGCACTCACGTGTTTTTTTCGGTATAATTGACGTCCACTTGGTGCTCTTCCCCGTAGATGATATCTCGTCGACCTGGGGTTCATCCTGACACCTAGGCGTCATCTACAGGAAATCACGGGTGTTTTTCGGTATCTTTGGCGTCCACTTGGTGCTCTTCCCTGTAAACCAAGTCTGGTCCACCTGGAGGTCATCCTGACACCTAGGCGTCATGTACAGGAAATAACAGGATTTTTGCGGTATCTTTGACGTCCACTTGGTGCTCTTCCCTGTAGAAAACGTCACGTCGTCCTAGTAGTCATCCTGACACCTATACATCATCTAGAGGAAGTCACGTGTTTTTTTCGGTATCTTTGACGTCTAATTAGTGCTCTTGCCTGTAAGCCAAGTCTGGTCCACCTTTGGTTCATCCTGACACCTAGACATCGTCTACAGGCAATCACGTATTTTATTCGGTATTATTGACGTCCACTTGGTGCCCTTCCCTGTAGACGACGTCTCGACAACCTGCGATTCATCCTGACACCTAGACATCGGCTACAGGAAGTCACGTATTTTTTTCGTTATCTTTAATGTCCACTTGGTGCTCTTCCCTGTATACGACATCTCGTCGACCTGAGGGTCATTCTGAGACGTAAACATCGTTTACGGGAAGTCCCGCGTTTTTTCGATATCCTTGACGTCTAGTTGGTGCTCTTCCCTCTAAACGAAGTCTGGTCCACCTGCGGGTCATTCTGACACCTATACATCGTCTTCGGGATGTCACGGGTTTTTTCTGGTATCTTTGACGTCTACTTGGCGCTCTTTCCTGTAAACGACGCCTTGTCGTCCTGGGGGTCATCCCGATACCTAGACATCGTCTACAGGAAGTCACGGGCTTTTTTCGGGTATCTTTGACGTCAATTTGGTGCTCGTCTCTATAGACCAAGTCTCGTCGACCTGGGGGTCATCCTGACACCTTGACATCGTCCACAGGAAGTCACGTATTTTTTTGCTATCTTTGACGTCTACTTATTGCTCTTCCCTGTAGACGACGTCTCGTTATAGTTCATTTTTTAACACTTTTATTTTTTCATGACAGACTCGTGAAATTAAATCTGGGCGGTATAGAGTGGTTTCATTAGGTAATCAATTTTCTTGAATTTCTAATTTGTATTACAAGTCATTGTTAAACAAATGTCTGGTTTTCCATCGACTTGCAATTGTGGCATCGAATCTAAATTATTTTGTTGTATAGCTCTATGACTCCCTATATGCGTTGATGGTAATATTACCATCCTTCCAATTTTAGAATTTTCAGGAATGGCTTGGTTAGAAACATAATCTATTAATCCTTTTTACATCTCCGTGCGTAATTGTGCTTGATGATTACGTATATAAGATAATTGACAAGCTTCAATTCTTGTCCAAACATCAACAATGAATTGTTGTGATACATTTTTTAAATTTAAACACGGATTAAATTCATCACGAATTCTCAATTTATATGAATAATATTGTAATGTAGATATATTGATATTTATACTATCTTCTTTCGAATTTTTCATATTAGGTCTCCATCCTGACTCGCCATAAGGAATCATCAAACGATACATTTGATCATATTTATCGTTTGTGGTTTATCAGATTTTGGATATACGTATACAAATATCACGATCTACGGGTGCTTCGCCGTCATTACCTACATATACGTTAGCTACTTCATTACATGTTGCAAAATATGATTTATTCTTAGCACAATTATCTCACGTTAATAACATTATTATTTCTCGAGGTGTGGCATTATTTTTGTTTGCTTTTGCATTTTATTCATTTTCTACTCTATACATCATTTTGTAAGCTTCAGTATAAGGATTATTATTGGATATAATGTTACTAAATATTCTATGAATTTTAAATCAATTTTATCCGACTTACAATCATTTAACCTGTTTATTTGCTATTTCGTTGTCTATGATATATAATTGACCTTATTTTGGATTATCACTATCATTAGGATGTAGCGAATATGAATTATGGTATACTTTACCACATATTTTAAATACTTGCAGTCCAAAAGTATTAAAATATGTTAATTTAGTTCCGAAACTTGCGAAAGCTAAGGAATAATTATATATCCGTATATTTTCCCTATAATTGATACTTTTTGAATTCTCATTTAATAAGAAATTTTTTAATTCAATTGGATAAGCTGATTGAATACCTTAATAAATTTTATTCTTGTCACAACAATGAATATATGGATTATCTTGTGATATATCTTTTTGCTCAATTTACTTTTGATTCACATGTCATGTTTTTTCCTAAATTCGCATAATCTTTTAGCTTCATTTGCTTTTGAATCTAATGTCATATTTTTTCTAAATTCGCATAATCTTTTTGGTTCTTTTGCTTTTATGTCAGATATGTTTACTCTATTTTTGCGCTAGCTTAATGCTTCCCTGGATTTTAAATCTAATGGCAAATTTTTCCTATATTCAGATAATCGTTATGCATCATTTGCTTTGAAAATGTTTCCTTTGCTTTTTATTCTAACAACATTCTTTAAATTTTTTATTGAATTTCTTAGTCGTTTCTATTTGTTTTTTCCAGATTTTTCTAATTTTAGTAGTTTTGAATGGTTAAATATATTTTGTTTAAATATATTTGAATCGTTAAATATATTAAGTTAGTAATTATAAAAATTACTAACTTTCTTTGTATTATTTACATTAATCTCTACAAATAAATTTGATTTTTTTACGTTATCTTTGTATTTTAATGAATCTAATTTTATTGTCGTTTATATTTTTTACAATTCATCCTAATTTTTCCTTTGAGTCATTGTATTAATATTCATAATCGCCTGGTGTACATTTGCGATATTATTAGTTAAGTTGGGTGGATTTGAATTTCGGGTTATGGTTTAGAATATATTTAGAATTCTATAGTTAGAATCGCTTTTCACATGAATTTCATGATAATTTCAGATTGAAAAAAGAATATGAACCTGTAAATTTTAGACTTCATAATCATTCATAAACTTTTATATTAATAATATAAAAGTATCATAATCCAAGTTGGCGGGGGACGGAAGAGCCCCGCCTGATCTGTCTGATAAGTTTTACGTTGACGTTTCAAGAAGAAGAGTGTGTACAGTGATTTGTGTTATTTGTGAAAATGCGTATCACGATGCGTATTTTAATAAATTAGAATCGAAAGGTGCTGTGAGAATTAGTAAAGTTCTAGGAATATGTCCAAACCACCAAGATGTCGACCTAACCTCAAAAAGCAGTGATATTGCATTAAGTGTTCCAGCTAGAATAATCATTGCACAAGTTGAGTTACTCGAAAAAGAAAAAGCACAGGAAGAGATTCTCAACAATGTTTCAGTACAGGTGCATAAAGACTCTGTTGACAGACATAACCTAACTATAGCAGGGAAAGAAGAGAATGACTATGCTGTAATGAAAAGCGAAATTTATCTACTAAGCAATTTAGTCAGGGAATTACAAGATAAAAACAATATATTGAAACAACTAATCGATGAAAAAAATAACACAATTGATGGACTGAAACAAAAAGTGATAAGTACAATTCCTACTTATGCACAAGTTATTAAAAAAAAGAAGAACAAATCCAGCATATTCCATCAATCATGGTAATACCTAAAACAAATGAGTACAAACGGAAGACTAACAAAGCTGTTATTAATAAATTAATAAATGATGTTATAGTTCCAATTAAAAGAGTGCAGGAAAAGAAAGACGGTTCGGTCAATATCAAATGTGCAAGCAAAGATGACGTGGTGAAATTAGAAGCTATGCTGTCTGAAAAGATTGGGCCACATTATATGGTAAAGCAGGAAATAATGCAAAATCCAAGACTCAAAATTGTTGGAATAGATAATAACATGACAGCAGAAGAACTGGAACAAGACTTACGTGAAAGAAATTTCAATGACAATGATTCTTATTGCAGTGTGGAACATTTATTTACCAACCATAGAACAAAAAAGCAAACGGCAATTATTCGTGTTCCAAGTGATGTTTACAAAATCATACGTGGAAATAACTATAAGATCTATTGTGGTTACCAATGTTTACGTGCGTTTGATGATTTAAATATCATGCCTTGCTACAATTGTGGCCGAATTGGACATAGTGGAAAAAAGTGCAATAATGCATCTGTATGCCTCAGGTGTGCTGGCAATCATCAGACAAAAGACTGTGATGGTAAATTACCGACCAAATGTGCAAACTGTTGTTTGGGCAAGGAAAAGTTTAAAGACGATCGTAATGTTGATCACTTTGCGACCGACACAGAAAGGTGTACGTACCTAAAAATAATGATCAGAAAAAAAAGTAATACTGATTATCCCATCAAACCTGCAATCCAAAAATTTTTTGGATACAATGGAAAATTAGATGACCATGCATACCCGACTATAGCTGTGTCATCGAAAGCGAACTCGAAATACAAGACATTCTTTCTTTGAACAGTGTGATTAGTCATAGTGACTTGAATATACTATACGTAAATGTGAGAGGTTTGAAAACAAACTTTAATAACCTTGAAGTGTTTATTGACAGGCTAAGTTTTAGACCCGAAATCATTGTTTGCTCCGAATCATGGTATTTAAATTTTTTTGAATACTACCACTTGCCTAACTATAAAATATATTACAATCACAGCTACATTAACAAAGCGGATGGTGTAGTTATTTATATTAATAGCAGTCTGACTGAGACTACAAAAATTGAAAGAATAAATAAAGTCACCTTCTTGTATACGAAGCTAACTAGAAAAGATGGTAAAAACTTGAACATAACTTCCCTATATAGGTGTTATGATATAGAAAAGATCAATTTTGTCAACTCAGTTAACAGCTATATAAAAGAGAAAAACAAAATAAAAAATCACTTGGTTATTGGTGATTTTAATATAGATTTAAAAAGCAATGATATAGAAATCGATCAGTTCTTAAATAATTTTTTAGAATCTGGTTTTGTGCCGCTTTTCACTGGCGTAACAAGACCAAGCACGAATAATTTCAATTTAGGCAGTTGTATTGACAATGTTTTTTTCAAAACTAATGACATAAAAGCCAAAGCATACAAACTTATGAGTTGCTTCACTGATCATTATCCACTCTTTGTCTCATTATCAATGGAAAAACACAATAACAATCAAAATTTAATAAATACATATGTTGACTACAAGACAGTAAAAACCAAAAGCAGTAGATTGGATTGGTATCAGTGTAGCAATCTTAAGGAACTTGAGCAAGCTATAAATTTACTAGTTGAAAACATTAAAAAACAAACGGCAATTATATCAATGGCAACAAAATCACAAAAAAATAAAAATAAAAAGAAATCTCCCAGAAACCCTTGGATTACGAGTGGCATCATTCAATCATGTCTAACTAAGGAATATTTGTATAATAAAGCTAAACAAAATACAAATGACAGAGAGTTACAAACAAGGTACAAAGATTATGTAAAACAGCTAAATAAAGTAGTAGCTCGTGCAAAAAATTTATATGAAATTGTTACGTCTTGGCTATCCTAACTTGAATAGCTAAGAGCGTAGTGATAGGTGTAGTGGCGAGGCTATAAGGAATTGTTAATTCGCGCCTAACACTCTCACTGTTAGTAAAATAAATGTGAAACTTACCTTTCGTTGTACCTGGTACTAGTTGTGCAGATTGCTGTTGTAGACTCGTACTGGGTAGTTTGGATTTTCACATAAATGAATATAACTTACAAGATCACTTTTAAGGAAACTCGATCGTTTATTTAAAATAATTATATAAAATTCTCGTAATATATTGTTGCGTTTGACAGAATTAAAGAAACGAGATTGAGATTACGATAGATTATGTTTTGGCAGATAAGTATCGCCAATTGTCGAACCGGCGTGTACGGAGCTCTGACATCGAACTACTGGTAACTGCGAATGCAAGAGTTTATATAACTGTGCATTAATGCAGGATATTTTTAAAACATTTCAAAAACTGTATACAATATTTCCTTAAAAACTAGCAAAGTCAATCAACAACGGAAAGTAGCGCTCGCTTACTACGTCACGATGTGCTGAGTATGAGCTTTGTTGGTCAGCGCTTGCTGACCTACATATGCATTGAAAATTCTTTAGTTTAGATTTCTTATTTTTGTTACCTAATTGCATAATCTCAACAAGATACAAAAGTTTACGTCACACGGCGTAACAAAATAAATGAAGTACAAAAAATTCAAAATGACAGTAAAAAACTATGGCAGTATGTTAAAAATAAACTTAATAGAAATACTACAGTAAAAACTAATCATATTGATTGCATCGAGGACAATGGAGTAAAAATATCGAATACTTTAAGCATAGCTAATTCTCTTAACAAATTTTTTATTAATATAGGTACCGAACTAGCTGGCAAAATCCGAAAACCAAAAATATTGAATCCCAAAAACATAAAACCAAATGAACGTACTATATTTTTAAAACCAACAAATGCAAATGAGATAGAAAAAATTGTTATGGGAATGAGTAATAAAGCAGGCGGAGTAGACGGAATTAGTACAAAAGTGCTTAAAACTATTATTGAGTATGTTAAGTACCCATTGGAACATATTTTTAATCTATGCATTGAAAAGGGAAGTTGGCCAAAGTGTTTAAAGGTGGCTGAAGTGGTACCGTTGTTTAAATCGGGTTGCAAACAACTCGCAACCAATTATAGACCTATTTCTTTGATATCTAACATAGCCAAAGTACTGGAAAAAATTATTCATATCAGATTGATAAACTTTTTGGATGAATGCAAAATTCTATCGAAATATCAATTTGGTTTTAGAAAAAATCGAGGTACCAAAGATGCATTAGCACTTATTTCAAATGTTATATATAATAACAATGGATTACCTACTGTTGCAACCTTTTTTGACTTGGCCAAGGCCTTCGAAATGGTTAATCGTAGCATTCCTCTTGACAAATTAGAAAAATATGGTATTAGAGGCATAACGCATAGTCTACTGCATGATTATCTTAACGAAAGTGAACAATTAGTTAAAATTTCAAATTGTAAAAGTGAGTAGGAAAGTGTAATAGGAACAATACTAGGACCATTATTATTCATTGTATACATAAATGATTTACTAAGTATGTTGCCTTAAAAATGTATTGTATCATATGCTGATGATACAGTCATTCTAAGTTCTGATGAAAATTGGCAAAAAGCAGATGAGAAAATGAACAAGTACCTACTCGAATACCTGGCTCGCACTAAATGAACTATCTTTAAATGCAGCTAAAACCGTATACATGACTTATGGTATTTATAGCAACAGCGTTCCGGCTAGTATGCGAATTTTTATTAACGATACTGAAATTGAAAGAGTCAACCATACCAAATATCTAGGTGTAATTTTTGATTATCAAATGAATTGGAAAAATCATATAGCATACATCGTTAAAAAAACGAAATACTTACTGTTTATTTTTAATAAATTAGCAAAAGTTATGAATAAGAAGTCGCTACTAGCTGTTTACTACGCTTTTTTCCACAGCATTGCTAGCTATGGAATAATCGCTTAGGGTGGTGCTTATAATAATGTGATAAAGATAGTAGAATCCCTACAATGTAGATTATTGAAAATAATCCTAAATATGGATAAAGAACTGTCTAGACCACATAATATAAAAGATGTATTCGAAGTGGAATGCTTGATGCATTTTTATAGTGACCTAAGTATGAAGTATGAGAACTCTAAAAGTATTACGAGAAACAAAAATATTATTTTGCCTAAAGTAAATAAAACCATTAGTTTTAAAATTGTGAACTGATTGCAATAAAAGTATTCAATTCGTTGCCAAATGAGCTAAAAGCTCTAAAATTATGGTTGCGGAAATAATCAAGTTAGATTATTTCAGTTTTATAAAAAGATTACTAAGTGCAATTATTAAAATTAGCTATATAGGGTTTTTTGTAATTTTTAGTTTGTAAGTTAGTTTTAGATTTCATTCCAGACCTATGTACAGGTAACTGTGATTACCTCTTTAGGATGCTGGTTTTATCAGTTATATATTTGTATAATATGATGTAAACATGCGTTTTTTGTACTCTGGATTAAATAAATAAATAAATAAATAAATAATGATTTTAGATTAATATAATTTTTGATTATATATACGTATAAATGTGCAAATCTTATCTTTTGAGGATTATATTCCGTACGCTTCCAGTCTTTTGAGGATTATATCGTCTTTTGAGGATTTTCTAGAGTCCATTAACCAAGAGTTACTTCGGCTAACCAGATAACTCACTTCGGTTATCCAAGCGGTTAACCTAATGAGATTATAAACTTCCTAATTTGGTACTGGGTTAGTTTGGTTATTTTTTACCACTCTCGAACTCTGAATGAAGAGAGATTGGATCCTCAAAATGCGGGATTACTATATTTATATATATACATAGTTATTTGTGTATAGACCTCCCTCCCTACAGTCCCACCTGCAAACTAATGAAAAATTATTTAATTATGTATGAAATTTTAATAAGGTTATCCATGTATATTCAAAGGTTAAGTAGAGAAAGAGAAAAATATAAAAGTCAGCAACTACTGAATTAAGTATTATCATTAACCCACGACCTTGAATCGACCACCTTATGCTAATAGAGCTAGCCGAGCTTGCTTAACTATCGCGTCGATGGACCCCGACACGTGATGGCATTACAAAGTAAAGGGATCTCAGATTCCTGGCATCTCGTATGCTTGGTGCCCTGGGCCGCGGCGGCCTGCCATCACGTATGAATTGGAGTTTCATCGGCGCGCAGCGAAATAATGAAGCTTACCAATTCTAAAGGTTTCAATATATATATATATATTTAACATAAATACAAACGTATATACACACTCACCTTTCCGATAATATTATAATAAACTAACACATCTGCACATTCCTATACCAGAGCATTGAGACCAAATGTGGTCGGTTTTAGTAAATTTTCGTGAGTTGCATTTTGAGCTACTGCTATAGATAAATTTGAATTTTAGCGCGTGGTAAGTGACGACATCATCAGCAGCATCAAACATCTTACGCCATCTCTGCGCATAGTGGGTAACTCGGTCGGTAAGCTATGGTCAGCCAATGGCATTGTCCTATATCACTCAGCACTCACAAAAAATATTCAAAAACTTCGATCACGCTTCCGTTATTGGGACTCATATAGTGAGCATGCCCTCTGGCTGATTCAAGCTGAAACAATACAACCCAGGAAATCCTCAATTGTGTTTAGTTTGGATACCAATATGGCGCAGACAACCCAGGGATTGTATGTGCTATATATATATATATATATATATATATATATATATTGGTTACCGCCTGTGTAAGATCCCAATATGCTCGGTGGTACACTATCGCTTACACTTGCGCCGGTTTGAAACCACCTAAATATTTATAAAACAAGGATGAAAGCTTTGTGATTTTGGAAAAATACATAAAAGTGATCATGCTGCGACGCCGACCCATAATATTGTTGCATCAAATCATCCAGAGTGGAAGGGTATACCTGGTAAATCAAAGGAACGAAGAGATCATGTAAGCACTTTTATTTTGTTCTTTATTAAGTTCTCTAAGTTCCTCGCTTCTTTTCGTCCGCTAACGTTTGCATACGTAAAAAAATATCGCGGTACTTTTTTACATCATTCTTCTCGCGCAATGCCGTGTTTTACTATTTTTATTAATACCTATTGTTACGTCCAAATTATAAATTTAAATTACCAAAATCTAACACATTAATACATTTACATGAATTCCTACCTGAATTAATAGTCGAACTTCACGATACGTGAAAGTTATAATAATTTAAATGATTAAATGAATGAATGATAGGAAATCCCTTTTGGCTACCGCGGACGCGGTCACTGCCTACCGGGGAAGGGAGCCGGATACGAAGTCACTTAAACTATACATTATTTCTTTTAAAATCGACACACGTTTATTTCTATGAAAAGAGAAAAGTACCTTAATGTGTGAGTGTGCGTGGCTGTTTGTATATATATGTGTGAAGAGATTCTTGAGTGTCTGCAGCTGTCAATCCTTGGCGCCTTCCAGCCTAGGCTCGGTGGTTCAGGTTACAGCGGTAGCTAGATGCACTAGATGTGACGGCTCGTCCTTTTGATGTGCGTAGTGTAGATCGTAGGGAGTCAACTGCCTCTGTTGCTTCTTCTTTTCAGCAGGGGGTGATCTTCGAAAAAGATGCCGATGGATGCACTTGCTCGACTGAGCGACTAAGTCCGATACTCTTATTTTCGCAACGCACAAGTAGCGTATACTGCGTGATGCTAATTTTTATATGAGTGGTCTGGCGACGAGCAGAGTAACGTTCTGCGAGAGATTACTGACTGATCTGACGACGATTACCCTTTGCTCCCGGGCTTTATATACTCGCATATCCCCTTGTTTTTCTCGGGCTAGGGATTTCCATATTGGGTCACCTTGCTATTTGTATTTTCCTCTCTCAACATGAAGGGGATCGTGGCAGGTCAAGTCATAAACATCATAGTTTATGACTACCACTTAAGAATTTGTCTCTTTTAGAACTCTCCCGCGGTCTCTTTTTCCCTACTGGAGATCGCACACGTGTTTCCAATGGATTTCCAGATCGTCGAATATTGCGCTTCGGTTTCTCTCTCTCCTCGCTAGTTTTTTTCTCATAGTTGTGCTCATCTTCCCGCGGTGGTTTGTCGTCGCATTACGTGGAAACGGCCATGTTGTTCTCGTGTTTAAAAATACGAATACGCGGTTCTTATGAAGCTCTCATTGAATCTAAAATATCTCCTAGCGTTCTTTTGACCCCTTTGAATTTATTGCTTGGTTCGTTGGAATATAGCCTATTTTCGTGAAGGTGCCGCTCGTACGTATGAGCGAATCTTTCTCTCTTTCCCGTTCTTTTCTTCTTAGGTGCCGCTTGTACGTATGAGTAGATTTTTCTCTCTCCTGGTTTTTTGCACATTCACTTCTTATGTGCCGCTTGCTCTTATAAGTGAATCTCTCTCTCTTTCTCGTTCTTTTCTTCTTAGGTGCCGCTTGTACGTATGAGTAGATTTTTCTCTCTCCTGGTTTTTTTTGCACATCCACTTCTTGAGTGCTGCGATGACGTGCTAGTAAGTAAGTGTGTGCGTGTGTGTGTGTGTAGATATGATATGTATAGCAATAGTAGTGTTTTGGATGCGTAATGGAATCGGTGATTACATTACACTATGTAGATGTTATTGTTAAAGAACGATATTTTGTTTCATGCCGGTATTTTTCGCCTCCATTTTTTTCTTTTGTACAATTACATGCAAGATAAAAAAAGACTATAGATATAATGTTTAACTATAGATATAATGAAGGTGTTGCTAGATACATACACCATCACCGACGGAACCCTCTACAGACATATCTTACATAAGCATTATTTCAACGACAACAGCGTGGCCGGTAACTGGAAAATCTACGTGCCAATCGAGCAACGGCCCAACGTTCTAAAAGAGGCAAACGACGACCCCACCGCAGGTCACCTAGGGGTCACCAAAACCCTATAACGTCTAGCAAGACATTATTATTAGCCAGAAATCTTCCAGGATGCCGACCGATACGTAAGAAGCTGCAAAAATTGCCAAGCCTATAAAACACAGCAACAAGCAAGACCCGGCCAAACGCATGCCACCTACGTGGAACAACCATGGGAGATGATCTCCATCGACCTAGTAGGGCCGCAATCGCGATCGTCAAAGGGAAGCATCTGGCTCTTAGTAATACAGGACCGTTTCACCAAATGGATTGAACTGGCGGCAATGAAAAAAGCCGACGGAGCCATGTGCCGGTTCGTCAGGGAAAAAATCTTATGACACGGCTGCTTATGAACAGTCAGTGATAACGGCCGACAGTTCATGAGGAGAGAATTTGAGTCCTTCGTCGAGGAAAATGGAGTGGAACATGGAAAGACCCCAGCATATAGCCCGTAGTGCAACCCAGTGGAATGCACCAATAGGGTCGTAAAGACCATGATAGCACAGTGCGTAGGTAAACACCATAAGAAATGGAATGACAAGGTTCAGATATTGGAATTCGCCTACAATACCGCAAACACTTTGTCTACGGGTTACACTCCAGCTTACCTCAATATCGAAAGAGAGTTCCGAGTACCAGGATGCCTACACCAAAAACTAGGCAAACAGCACGCCACACCGTTAGCATCTCGTCTGCAAAACATTAAAGATGCCATCGAATTCGCCAAAATCCAAATAGCTCAGCAGTTTAGAAAACGACAGAAGCATTACAACATGCGGTGAGAAAAGTGGCAGCCGAAAATTGGCGAAAAAGTAGCCAAAAGGGTGGTAAAATCAGAACGACAGAAACGTAAAATTGGCTCCCAAATACACCGGTCCTCTAGAGGTCAAACACCAAACATCTCCAGTGATTTTCCATCTAGAAGACAATAGAGGGCACTGGTTCAGACACATACATGTAAAAGACCTCAAGCCCTTTCACGAGTCAGAAGATAAAAATACCACAACAGACGTCGAAAGCCTCAGTATCAGCTCGACCAGCGAGAAGGATGAACGATGATCCGCCATTTGAAGACCTCTGGGCGAACCTCCATGTCCTGGTGCCAACCACATTATACTAACGACTGGTATACGCTGTAATAGACACCGGACGACGAGTCTCAGCAGAGAACTCTATCGAACCCAAGGAGCAGAAACGTTAACATGAGCGGCCGAGCTAGAAATCTCGTTCAATAGCCCAGGGACCACACCGACCAGAAGTAATATTCGATTCTCTATTCTTATCAAAGAGATCGAAATCACCCATGGGCAGTAGTCCAGGACCAGCCCAACGACTTCGTAATAGGCGATCTTTTTTTTACAAAGATACTGTTCGCTATTTTTTTTCATTAATGGAAGGTATCAGACGAGCGTTTCTCGCAAATTCGAGAATATTCGGAAAACAGGATTCGCCACACTATAAATAAATACGATAACTTCGTGAAAAATTAGCACAATGGCAAACACCGATCTCGACACGCTGGAAGAGATATTGAGGGCTCTCAAGGCTGACCTTGCGGTCGCCGTATACGATCCCGGCGAACCGGCATCATCCGCGGCACACTACGTGACAACTCCGCGGCGGACAACACCAAACCCGCGGATAATCAGCGGTGAGAGCCTTCCACAAACGAAACGCGTAAAAATAAGAACCTGGAAAATTAGATCGTGACCGCGGGGGGGGGGCATCAAGACAGTGGACTTAGTAAGTTCATCGCCATCGCCAATAGCCAACCCTCCGACAAGGGCATCAGCTCCTGCACCGCCACACCAGTAGCGGCCGCCTTGCCATCACCGCCTCCTACAGTCTCGAGGGACTTGACCGTATCCCTGCCTCGCCGACTCATCCAGCTCCCGGACGGGCAGGAAGTGGTCGTGTCGATCGGCGTACGAAAGTATGTCGCGAGGTACGGCGGAAAGAAGCGCCTACTCCGCCTGATACCGGCTACAGGCGCCGTACCGCATATCGGGCCAGAGCGCACCGTAAGTCTTTTATCCTTACCGCGAAAACATCACATCGTTCAAGTTTCGCGCTCCGAAATAAGGGGGGAATGCAACGAGACAGCTGGACACACAGACAGAAAGACGAGCCCGCACAAACAAAAAGGCGAGTCCGCATGAAGCGGAGCGAGCGCGCGTGCACAAAAACTAACACGACGACACGCAGACGACAGCCCCATATGCATTAGCGCGTAAGTATGGGCCTTGCTATGGGCCAGACAAACATTATCCCCTCCATTGCACCAGAGTGATGGGGGGCAAGTTCGTCTGGCGCCATAGCAAGGCGGTGTGGCGGGGAGACCCAATGGTGGGTAGGAGACACAGTGGTATGGGAAGCCTGGGTGAGAGAGAGAAAGAGAGAGAGAGATTGATTTATTGATTGTTTTATTTTGCGCCTTGGGTTAGAACCCTATCTGACGTTGTAGTTTACAGCGGTGAAAGATAATACAAAGATAGTAGACATAAAAAACGTTGAGCAGACATAGTAGTAAGAGCAAACCTAAAAGTACACCACGAATTCCTCGATATTTAGATAACACGAACCTTTTAATGAAATAATCTCTTGCTCTCCCGTCTTCTGGTGATCTCGCCTCGTACTCGTCTTCTTCTATGCTGCTCAACTCCACGTGGTATTTTAATGTTAAAAATCGTAAGCAGGCTTCTGCGATAGGTATTGTCTGCGAGCTGGTCCGGAACAAAGTGGCCGAGCGTCGCGCGCCTCCGTTGCGAAGGGCTTGACTGAGTATAGCTAATTGACGTGTCACGGACAGGCGTCAATTAGTCAAACAATACGCGCGACTTTTGAACCGCGATTCAATCAGTCCTCGATGATCACTCGCTCTTTCACTCTTACATATTTTATAATTGAGTCCGGCCTCAAGAATGATGCCGGTGTGGAGTAGTCTTCTTTCGCCCCTTGTACGCCTTATCATATATTTAGGTCGCACGTGGACTTCCACTGGCACCCAATCATACCTTTCACATACGCATCACACAGGTGCGCGATACCATGCGCAGGAACAGATCGCGTGTGCGCGCGCAGTTGCGCGGCACACGCGGCTATAGTCCTGGTTGCGACTCAGTCCTCCTCTCGTTACTTCTACAAACAATAAAAAGGAATTAATATCCCGCTGTTGTTGCAACTCAAGTAATGAGAGCGAGGCGAGGAGTCAGAGCTTGGTTTGACGAGCGAACCTCGTCGCATGTCAAAGCTGGAAAAGATGAGCGTGCGTACAAGTTTCGTTCTGAGGCTCCTGGAAAGCGCATGCCGATGGAAGCGAAGGCAAGAGAGCGTGGTATAGTGGCATAGACCTTTCTAACTACCTGCTGAGTATGTAATTGTCAATCAAGGGTAGGCGTAATCCAAAGTCCCAGGTTTTTTGCTTCATCAACAAAGGGCAGTGGAACCCGTCCACACATACCTTCTGAATAGTAGTGAGATCAATAGCTGAGGTATATAGCTGGCTGCCAAGAATCATAACCTTAGACCTTAGAAGGTTCAATTTAAGCCCATTGTGATGCGTCGACAAGGCCACTGCTTGTACGCCAGAAAAGATGTTCTGAATGCCTTGTTGCAAATCACCATGAGAGCAGTGGGTATAGATTTGGGTGTCATCCGCGAACATCATATGACGAGAAAATTGGAGTACACGAGGGAGGTCGTTGATATTGACCGCGAATAGTAGTGGTCCAAGGACACTACCTTGGGGTACACCAGAGGAAGTTCGCAACCTCTCAGAAACGGATCCACCTTCGTCGACAACAGCTTGGATCCGATCAGCTAGGTAGCTAAAATACCATCGGAGTGTGCCACAAGAAACAACTTCTTCAGTAAGCGAGCATGCGAGTTTGTGTCGAAGACTTTTGAAAAGTCAAGCAGGACAAGCAGAGTAATTTGGCTCTTATCAATAGCCCAGAGAGAGGAAGACATTTCTCTCTCGCTCTCACAGCTGCATACGCCCGTGTATACCGACGCTGCGAGTGCGAGAGAGAGACCGCTGATGCAATGCGCCGGCGCGCATATGTATACTCTCTCTCTCGCATTCACTGCACTATAGTCGCGGCGTATGGGGGGGGGAGAGAAACGTTTCTCTCTCGAACTTACAGTTGTATACGCGCGTGTATACGGATGCTGCGAGTGCGAGAGAGAGAGAGAGAGAGAGAGAGAGAGCGCTGATCCAATGCGCTGCCGCACGTATGTATACTCTTTCTCTCCTCTCTCTCTTCGGTTTTCGAGAACACCACAGCACACAGACTGCCTTATTAAAGATGACTGACGACATACGCATGACCATGGACAAGAAGAAGGTGACCCTTCTGCTACTGTTTGACTTTAGCAAGGCGTTTGACACTTTAACACCTTCTAAATTACTTTCTAAGCTGCGACAGTTGGGATTCTCCGGGACGGCTCTTCTGTGGATAAAATCATATTTACAGGGGCGCACTCAGATGGTGATCTCTAATAATAATGGAAATTCTGAATGGCTAAATATCAATCTGGGTTTTCCACAGGATTTCGTCCTGGGACCTCTGCTTTTCAGTCTTTACGTCAATGACCTGCAGGACTTACTAGACAGTGGCACAACCAAACATCTTTTTTACGCAGACGACCTTCAGATTTATCTATACACCACCAAAGATAAATTCCAGGAGGGTCTGTCTCGGCTGGCAGAAGCGGCACGACTAGTGTCTGTTTGGGCGGGGAGCTCCGGTCTGCGGCTCAACTCAGGCAAAATTAAAGCAATGTTTTGCTGCTTCAAGAGGAATGTTAATGGAATCTGCCTGAGTGATCGTCACCTTCAGTGAAACGGTCGTAAGTCTCGGTGTTGAACTTGATAGCAAACTCACATGGAACTCGCAAGTAGATTCAATTACCAAAAAAGTGTACGCATACTCACGGTGGTATACCAGCTAAAAGAGAGAGAGTGGAATTTCAATGCGCCACATAGTCTCTCCCGCACTCACGGCGATATATGCACGAGTTCTGCCACTACCAGTGGAAAAGAGACAGCGCGCTCCTGATGACGCTGTGAGTGGGAGAGAGAGAGAGAGGGAGAGAGAGACAGAGAGAGAGAGAGAGAGAGAGAGAGAGAGAGAGAGAGAGCGCGAGAGAGAGCAGAGTAGCAATATGGCGCGTATATGTGTGCGGTGGGGAGGGGGGCAAGTTTGTCTGCCGCTATAGTGAGGCGGTGTGGCTGGTAGACCCAGTGGTGGAAGGGAGACATAATGGTGGGGGAAGCCGGAGTGTTGAGGTAAGTCCTCGGCGGTGGTGGTGGGGGGGGGGGGGAATGCTCTCTCCCAGTCTGAAATTTTTTTGGCGGCGGTAGTGGGGGACAGTAATGACGCCGTTTTTTTTATTTTTTATTTCTTACACATATTTTATTTTTACATTCACGCACGCACATATACACTCACGCGTGCACACATGCAATAATTTATTGCTAAAAAAATTAATTAACTAATTTATAAAAAATATAATTTAAAAACAATATACCTTTATTCGCGATAAACAAAGACAGTTCTGAGCTGTCTTTTCTTAGCTCTCATATCCATTGTGTGTAAGATACATCAATTATCAACACTTGAATATAAAAGTACATATTCAGGCTTGTGTCCACTCTTCAATTTCGGCATCATGGCATGTTTTCTGCGCCATATAAGAGTCCTATCCGCTGGTGACCTAAATAATCGTTCTGCACTTTGCAACGACATCCGATGCATATGATAAAGTCTAAAATATTCGGGCAACATTAAAATCTCTATAGACTCTATAGAACATCATACGGCAATTGCGAACGAGCAATTGATTGCATAGTCAATAATTCCGAAAACGGTAGAAACGTAGCACATACTACTGGTGCCTGCTGCTCAATCTGTCATCCATCATTTTGGAGATCATCATCATCAGCAGCAGCGGCAGCAGCAGCAGTTTCTACGTCGTCTGGTCTGGTAACAATTGTTTTTTTTCATACAAACACACACACACACACACACACACAACCTTATGCAGTGCCAACGGCCAGGGACTAAGGGCAAGGTGACCCAAACAACCCCTGGCCTTCTGGAAAGGGCAATTAGCCTAGCAGAGGCGAACAAAGTGACCCCTAAGCCGGTCAGCAAGGGGAAACCACAGCAGGCTAGCCGCGTTAGTGGGGCGAGCTCTGCAAGAAGAGTAGCCGACGACAATGTCCACCAGAGGGAGAAAGACTCGTGGCAAGAGGTGGTAACAAGGAAGGCAAAGAAGAAAAAAGAAAAAAGCGTAAACAGGAAGGATAACACTGGTGCTCGTGGCCAAGACCAAAAAGGCACCAGAAAAAGTAGGACGGCAAGAGCAAGACCCCCTAGACCTGACGCCTTAGTCATCAAGGCCGAGGGTGGAAAAAGCTACGCCGAAATCCTAAAGAAAATGAAGGCAGAGCCTAGCCTAGAAAAGTTAGGAAACAGCGTACATAGAATACGCAAAACGACAGCAGGAGATCTGCTTCTCGAACTACGACGTTCTAAGGAGGTGGAAACAGCTGAGCTCCAGGAAGCGGTGAAAGCAGTACTAGTGGAAACTGCTACAATCAGGGCGCTGCATCATGAAGAGGCCTTCGAGATTAAAGATCTTGACATGCTGACCACTAAGTAGGACATAGTGGACGCACTACGCAAAAATAACGAGGAAGGACATAATTTCGAACCTGCGGCGGTTAAGTCACTTCGTAAAGCCTATGGAGATACGCAGAAAGCAATAGTACAACTACCTGCCCAGATAGCTCAGAAGTTTATCAAGGGTGAGAAGATAAGGATAGGGTGGGTTATCTGCCGAATAAGAGCAATAAAGCGAGACTCCCGCCCGCTCAGGTGCTATAAATGCTTGGGCTTCGGCCATACTGCTGCAAGCTGCATTGAGCAGCACGACAGAAGCCGCTGCTGCTACAAATGTGGCTCAGCGGGACATGTAGCGAAAGACTGCACAAACCAGCCCAGCTGCATTCTCTGCAGAGGAAAGGACGACGTAGAGAAAAGCGACCATGCCGCAGGTAGCTATGATTGCCCAGCGTACCAAGCAGCAGTGATAGCCACAAAACAAAGAAGATGAGAATAGTACAGTTAAACCTGAACCACTGTGAGACAGCTCAGGACCTTCTCTGTCAGTACGTCCGTGAGCAGGAGATTGATGTCGCTATAATCAGTGAGCAGTACAGAGATCTTGAACAGCCAAGGTGGGAATCCGATGGTTCCGGTAAAGCAGCTATTTGGGCGTGCAGAGACCTTACCTTTCAAAGTAGGATGAAAGTCAAAGAAGCAGGTTTTGCCAGCGCAAAGATTGAGGGTATACAGGTATACAGCTGTTATGCCCCACCCAGTGCGCCAATAGATCAGTTTCAGCAGTTCTTGGACCGGCTAGTACGAGATGTCAGGGCTAAAAAACCAGCTATTATAGCTGGGGACTTTAACTCATGGGCGGTTGAATGGGGCAGCCGAAAAACCAATAGAAGAGGACAAACCCTACTAGAGGCATTCACACTTCTGGACTTGGTGCTGGTGAACGAAGGCAACGTACCAACCTATAAAAAGGTGGACGCCGAATCAGTGATCGACTTAACAGGAACGGAAAGAGAAGATTAGATCAGCGTGTTCCGCCTGCCACCGAGCACGAAGGCTGGAGCAACGGGCAAGGAAAAAGTTTTACCGAACCGGTATTGGAAGCGAAGCTGTAGAAGAATACAGCAGAAGAATGAAAGAAGCCAAGTGCACCCTCAAGAAGTGCATCAGTGAAAGCAAGCAGAGATGTCATAAGGAGCTGCTAGAAGAGGTCAATAAAGATCCATGGGGCAGGCCCTACAAAACAGTTATGAAGACACTCAAAGGAAGCTATATACCCCCACCAAAGTGCCTAGAGGTACTAAAGAGGGTAGTGACAACACTTTTTCCAAGTCAGCCGGACGCACCATATGCTATAGCTGAGGAATTGCGGGATGAAGATATACCTCCAATTACAGTTGAGGGGCTACTCGTAGCAAGCAAGAGGGTAGGAAACAATAAGGCTCCCGGTCCTGACGGCATACCAAATGTGGCGCTGAAGCATGCCATCGAGGCTAAACCTGAAGAATTTGTTGGCCTCTACAATGCATGCCTAGCAGAAGGGAGATTTTCGACGAACTGGAAAAAGCAGCGACTTGTGTTGTTACCTAAGGGTAACAAAGCGCCCGGAGGGGAGACATCGTACAATACTGGAGCGCATTATCAGCAGCAGGATGGAGTGCATAATCGAAGAGACCAAGGGGCTTGCCGAGCACCAATATGGTTTTCGGAAGTGCCGATCTACTTTGTACGCGATCGGCCTAGTGGTAAACACAGCCCGAGCAGCCATCAGTGGAAATCGGTGGAAGGGCGGAACAAAGAAGTACTGTGCAGTTATTACTTTGGATGTCAAAAACGCATTCAACTCTGCAAATTGAACGAAGATACATGAGGCGCTTGAAAAGCTTGAGATGCCCACCTACATCAGGAGGATGATGGCCGACTATCTGAAGGACAGAACTTTACTGTACGAAACGGATTGCGGCATTGAAACCTACAAGGTCACGGCAGGTGTTCCACAGGGATCAGTACTGGGCCCGCCATTGTGGAACATTATGTATGACGGAGTGCTGAGACTACAACTCCCGCGGGAGGCTATGGTAGTAGGATTCGCAGACGACATAGCTCTTGTAGTAGTAGGTAAGGAAAAAGAAGACGTCGCTGAAATCACCACCATCCAGAGGTGGCTGAGAGAAATGGGACTTGAACTCGCTGGACACAAGACCGAGGCGATCCTGATATCTAGCAGGAAGATAATGGAGACGATCGCCCTAATGATAGACGGCCATGAGATAACCTCTAAATCGACTCTCAAGTAGTAGTAGTCCTGTCATCCGTGTATAGACGGAGTGCGCTAAGCGTAGCGTCTGCTTACCGCACGGTATCGCACGATGCAATAAGCGTCGTGGCAAGCATGCCACTCATCGACCTCTTAGCACTAGAGAGGAAGGCCATATACATGGCAAAACAGGAGAACAGCGATAGAACGAAGGCGGAAATCTGGAACGCTGCCAGAGAACAAACAGTAGCTGAGTGGCAGAGAAGATGGGACAGTAGCCTGAAAGAGCGCTGGACGCACCGACTTATACCAAAGATTGAAGACTGGATCACAAGAAGACACGGGAAAGTAAACTACTACCTCACGCAATTTTTGACGGGACATGGATGCTATCGAGCATACCTGAGTAGATTTAATTTAGAAGACTCTCCAGACTGCCCAGCATGTTTGGACATGTGCGAGGACGCTGAGCACGTTTTTTGCTACTGCTCGCGTTACCAGCAGGAGCGTGAAGAGTTTGAACGCTACCTCCAGACCAGAGCAACTCCTGAGTCTATTATGGTAGCTATGTTCGCCACCGCTGAGGGCTGGCACGTGGTTAGTAACTACGCCGCGGTCATCCTCAAGAAAGTGAGGGACGACGAAGAGAGAAGAAGACAAGAGATGCTGCAAGAAGCTGACGACCGGACGATGCCGTAAGAAGTAGACGGCAGCCTATAATGAAGAAGGTACGATAGTAGATTTACTACTATCTATTAGATAGATTAGATTTAACTAGTGAGAATCCAACACACGGTGGCTCAGGCCATGTCATGGTCTATTAAGATTTTTCCCTCCAACCGCTTTCTCCAATAAAAAAAAAAAAAAAAAAAAACACACACACACACAAAGAACACAAAGTTTTTTCAGGTACACTCGTGAGCACACTTGACGGTGATTCTACGGCGACCGACCGTATTCCTGATTGCCATTATGTGCACACGAGGAACTAGGAAGCTCAGGAGACAGAGAGACAACCTCCTCATGAGCACACGTGGACGCTGTCTAGGCCCCAACGAGCCTACTCTAGTACTGTATCACCTACTACCAGACCGTAGTTTTGCCTCGCCTCTGCGAGCACACAGGGTAAGAAAAAACTCCGGGTCAAGGAAGCCGGGAGTCACGCCGAGTGGTGAGCACACGTCTCGGTAAAACACCTCCACCTGCACTGCACTATAGTACTGTATTTCCTCTCTCATAGTGCGCACACAAGACAAAGGGAATACGGAGCTCACAAAAACGAGGGTTTGTGTACAGACCATTCACAATGGCGAGAATGCAAGAGAAACGCTCGCGTATATACTTGAACCCGACAATCGGAGGTGTAGTGTGGAAGTCAAATGAGCTCACCACGTTTTCCACCGATTCAAGTGAAATTTAGGAATCTGCATGCATGCTTTCCTAGTGTTGCTCGATTTCCTTAGGTTTCATCTACATCGAGTGCGACACTTAATAACGTATGACTACTCTCTGTACGTCCATCTGTATGCGAGAATCCTGACCGACAATAAATAGTGACGCATGGCTCTGCGCGACAGCCACTCTGCTGTACCGACAGAGTCCAGTAACTTCTAGTATTGATATGGCCGCCGCGCGCCTCAGCGCATCTCTCAATCATGAGACTCTAGCTCGAATACTCGCGACTCGGCTCCGCCCATCGGAAGCACTCGGCTACCGTTGCGCACCAGCTTTCCCCTCGCGTTTCAAGACCAAGTAGATATTCTGCACTCTAACAATTAAAAAAAGTATCCAAACACAAGAGAACATACTTTAAGGGATGATATCCGAAGTCTTAAATAAAACCAGTAAATCTGATTAGACATATTTATTTTCCTACCAATTCCAAGCTATAAAATCGTGACGATTGCCATATACTTTTACAAATTTGCAGTAAGCCAAATGTAGACTTAGCTCTAAATTGGACATGCGAAATGCGAAGTTTCAAAGTATGTCGCAAAGCGGTCCCCCTCTCGATACACCTATTGCAAGAGAGGTATACGAAAGAAGCAGCCTTATCCACAAGCAGTGAGCGTCCATATTCACGGCAAGGTAGATCACTACTCTGTTGACTGCAAGAAACCCAGAGAAGCCATACGATGCAAAGAAAACGCGCTTTTTCGGGAATCGCGTGCACGTTTAAGAACACTGTGGGGTTGATGGACAAGGGGTGAAATCGATTTTCCATTTTTATCTCCTAAACCACCCCTACGGGGAAAAATATTAATTCACACTTTGTCGGGAATCGTGTGCCCGTTTGAGAACACGATGGAGTTGGTGAAATCAATTTTCGAATTTCATCCCTTAAACCACGCCTACGCGCCAAAAATAGTAATTCGCGCTTTTTCACGAATCGTGCGCTCGATTAAGAATTAGTTTTTTGGGGTTGATGGACAAGGGATGATATCGATTTTCGAATTTCATTCGGATATATGCGCATGTATCACGCACACGCAGACAATATTTAAAAATAATAAGAAGTAAAATAGTTAATAAGATATTATCTGCACATTGCAAATGTATCATCAAAAAAATGCTTAAAACATGTGCTTATTGTGATGTTGATGAACACTGAACTAAAATTTTATAAACTCCTAAATTATAGTATCAATGATTTTTGTTTTGTAAACTACGATTCACTTTGCGCAAAAGAAAAATATTAATTTTTCTATAATACAACATAGAAAAATTAATAAAAAATCTTTTAAAGGTAAAAGTCAGGCGAATACAAGCTTATTTTTTGCCATTAGCCTCTGGCGATGGTTTTTAATATTTATTGTTTCTATATTGATTATCTATTTCTTTTTTTCAATAAGTTACCACTTAAACGATATATTAAAGTATAATAAGCTACTGCGTTGCTGCCCCGAAGTCATCGCTGTTACTTGCGTTCGTGGCGCTGCCGCGCTTCTTGATATTATTAAAATATTTTAAATTTTGGAAATATTCTAAAAGGTATGTAATAATTTGAAAATTATTAAATTTTTTAAAATAGATTTCGTCCCATTGGTTAGAAGACGAAATTACAACTTTTCCCGCATATGGGATAAAATTCAAAAATTGATTTCACCCCTTATCCATCATCCCTAACGTGTTCTCAAACTAGCACGCGATTTGTGAAAAAGCGCGAATTACTATTTTTTAGCGCGTAGGGGTGGTTTAGAGGATGAAATTTGAAAATAGATTTCACCAACTCCATCGTGTTCTCAAACGGGCGCGCGATTCCCGAAAATGCGCGAACTACTATTTTTTAGCGCGTAGGGGTGGTTTAGAGGATGAAATTTGAAAATAGATTTCACCAACTCTATCGTGTTCACAAGCAGGCGCGCGATTCCCAAAAAAGCGCGAATTACTATTTTTTAGCGCGTAGGGATGGTTGAGGGGATGAAATTCGAAAATCGATTTTCCCCCTAGTCCATCAACCCCATCGTGTTCTTAAACGTGCGCACGATTCCCGAAAAAGCGCGAATTACCATTTTTTAGCGCGTAAGGGTGGTTTAGGGGTTGAAATTAAAAAAATATCACCCTTGGTCCAGCAAACACGCAATTGCCGACAAAGTGTGAAATAATATTTTTTCATTGATTTCACCCGTTGTCCATCTACTCCATCGTGCTAATAAGCAAGCGCACAAAAACTGCGAATCACTATGTTTACTCTGTATTGGTTTTTAAATCTTACAGGGCTGCCACTACAAATTTTGAGAAATGAAATACGCTCCCGGATAGTGTGTTCTTGAATCGGGCTCCGAGATAGTGTTATCGAACTGGGCTCCGAGATTGGGGGTTCTCGAATCGGGCTCGGAGATAGAGGCTGACTGAAATAGGCCCGGAGATAGGGAGTTATTCCTCTCAGGCGTCGATATAAGGGTCTGGATGAACTGCGCGGGTCTCTCAGTCGCTCCTAGAGTCTTGGTCGAGGCCAGTCATCTGTATTATCACGATCTCAGAAGCTCAATCGGGAACGTAGTTGCCGTCGGATAAAATTCCGCCGAGTCGGAAACTCGGTTCGGAACTTAGCATCAGTGTGCGCAAAATCATTCGATCCGTGATTCAAGCTCAACAAGACAGTCAGAATTATTGAAAGAAATTATATTCTCGCGTCGCGAACGGATAAATTAACGCAAGGCACAAATAAATTTCATATTGTATAACTTTAGACAGAAACCAAAAAAATCGAGCCGCGAGATGAAGTAGTCGCCGCACAGCAACGAGCAAAGAAAAGAATAACTATACACAGCGAAAGTCTTTCAAACGCGCTTCTGAATCGCATAAAATAAAGCCATCTGAGAACCAATCGGAATAGAGGGCATATTAAATTATTCGTTTTAAATACTTATAGCCCTTTTAGTAAAGAAGCTGTAACAGATATGAGGGTGGTTCTGTTCTAATTGCCTTTATTGCTTGCTACCTGTCTCGAGCGAGCGTCGCCGGTCAACTGCCCGACGATCGTTGTTGCGACGACGATGATCGCCGGTCCCGCATGCAAAGATGCACAGTCTGCATCTTTGCGCGTGAGAACACTCGGGCAACAACGTCTCCACCGTCGGAGATTCGTGGTAGCGCCACCCGAACCCGTCAACGGAGAACCTACGGCTCATCCGTGACAAAGCCTACGATCATTAGGTCTCGCACCGTCTCTCGGAGTAGATCGTCTCTCACATACAGTTTGTAAACTTAGTACTACTACATCGACTTAGCATATTTCAATAACGTACTAGTCACATTGAGCGTCGACAAAGTATGGGTAATTGTCATTTTAAGTGAATAAAAAAGGATTTATTGCTGTTAAATTACTACTTTTCAATCGAGTTCATAATTCCGAGTCCTTGCATAATTTCATCTCATAACTAAATAACTTATATCTCGCGTCAACTACTGACCCAGTGGTTCCGACCACCCGCCGAGAGGGCAAAGCAGCCGACTCAACAAAAAGCAAGTGTCAATTATATACAACCCGCTGAAAGCTTCTCTCTTACTCTCTTTCTCTATCTCTCTCTTACAAAGGAACACCCTCAGGTGATAAGCGCCAATAGGCACTTTAATAGGTGAAAAATGTTGGTTATGGTCCCCATAATAAAAATTGACTCATCCTAACCTCTACCCTCTCAATATTTTTGGATGCCGCTTCACCAAAGTTATCCATTTTTATAATTTTCAAGGGGTATTTTTAAGAGTGTAATTAATTGCATCGAGTAATCATTTTTTTATTACTTTGGGGGCACTCTACACATAACTAATTGATATTTTTTTTATATTATTACCTTATAAAAATTGAAATGCTTACATATATGTGTGTGTGTGTGTGTGTGTGTGTGTTTGTGTGTGTGTGTGTATAATAGGTGTTATAGATGCCCACTAAATATATATAATAGGTGTTATAGATGATATTGATAACTACAGTTAGAATATCGTCGGATGATTAACAACAAGCGTCAGACATAGCATCAGAACCTCTGTCTTTTACCCGGGATAGTATGCTACCTCGTAGTGCTTCATCCTCATAGCGCGCGTCTGCTGAACTTGCTGCAATTCTGCATCGAGTCCTGCAGGCGTGCGCCCTGACTACCCTGTCTAGTGGGGAAAGTTCCAGCAGTAATTCCATCGCAGCCGTGGGTGAGGTTCGCATAAACCCTGTGATACCTTCCATCACTAGTCTCTGCACACTGTCGAGTGCCCTGCTATGTACCTTCAGCTTGCACATGTGTCCTCATACCAGGGATCCATGCATAAGTCTTGGTTTGATAATGTCTTCATAAAGCCATCTTACTTTATCAGGTTCCAAAAGCTCTCCTGCATACCCAGAACTTACTAATTGTCATGTCGCATTTTTTCTGACATGGCTGCCCCAGTTTAATTTTGAGTGATGCGTAACTGCCAGGTACTTTATTTCCTTAACCAGCCCTAGCCGGGTCCCCTGCAGCTGTAGCCCCGTTACTGGTTTGGTCTTGTACCTGTTCGTGAAGAGCATGACACTTACTTTGTTGGGGTTGGCCCCCAATTTTACTTTGTTACACCAGTTTTCAACAGTCCTAGTGCATATTGCATTACGCCTGATATAACGTCGACATCTTCTCCTCTTACAAGTATGACAATGTCGTCTGCATATGCCTGTGCATTGATGCCCGCCTCGCTGAGGACACGAAGCAGGCTATCCACCACCAAGCACCAGAATGTTGGTGACAAGACCCCACCCTGTGGACATGCCTTGTTTACCTTTCCACTCATAGAACATGGCCGCCACTTGGCCTCTATCGACCTGCAGTCCAGCAAGTTGCTGATCCACCTGGCAACGGTCCCTGGGATTGCATGTTCTTCCATGCCTGCAGCAATTGCCTCTGCTGTCGTGTGGTTGAAGGTCCCTTCGACGTCCAGAAAAGCCGCCATTACCAGCTCCCTTTCTTCAATCCCTTTTTGGACGAACCCTACCACCTCCGCTAACGTTGTAACGACGGATTTTCCGATCTGATACGCGTGCTGCTTGCAGTGTAGAGGGGTCTCTTCCAACGGTTTTTCTTTAATATACCTGTCTATTTATCGTCTTTTTATCGTCTTTAGTATAAATGAGGCCAGGCTGATTGGCCTGAGGTCTTTTACCGTCGTATGTAGTGGCTTGCCTGGCTTGGGTAAAAAGCTTACCCTGGCTCTCTTCCAGCAAGCCAGAACGTAGTCATACGCCAGGCAAGCTCGGAACAACTTTTCCAAAACTGACAGCAGTATGTCGATGCCCTGTTGCAGCAGTGTTGGGAATATCCCGTCTGGGCCTGCTGCCTTATACACATCAAACGTGTCCACTGCCCATCTAATTCTGTCCTTATTCGTAATATACCTTGCTAACCTCCAGTCTTCCCGCGGTCGTGACCTGAGTGGCTCTCTATCCGACTCCGAATTCAGACTAGAGAACTGTGCTTTCATAAGCCACTCCAGGGCTTTCTGCCCATCCTTTGACCAGATTCCTGCTTCTGATTTGATCGAGTCAGCTAAGGGATTTTTAGGATCCGAGATAGAGATCTCATCCGACACCCTTGAATCCGTCGCCTCCGACCATATTCCTCTAGATGCTAGGCTGATGTCAATGACCTCCTCCCTTATCGCATTCTGGAAAGTTGGCCTGCTTCCTGCATTTAGAATATCCAAGTTCGTCGAGACTAAAACTTCCAGCAATTTTTTCCCTCTGGGGTTGCAGTTTGTGCTGCACCAGACGGTATGGTGTGCATTGGCGACACATCCCATGACTAGCTCGAAGCCTTTGTTCTCGCATTCCCGCATCAGTGCTACGAACTCCTCTGGTGGACAGTCAGCCGCATCATAGGGGAAGTACGCTAACGCAACTATCAGTTTCTTATTTTCTCCATTCTCCTTTTTATAGGAGACCCAAGCTGTGCAAAGGTCCCTAGAGCAGTGGCCTGGCACGGACTCGTCCTGGAGTCCCTGAACTACGAGGCACGTCCTCACCGTCCCCGTACCGCCACTGATAAGGGTGCCGGTCCCGTTTAAACCTGCTATTCTGCCTTTACGGATCAAAGATTCTTGGTTTAGGCATATGCCTGTACACACCTTAGTCATGTGCCTTGCTAAAACTGCAGAAGCGCTTTTACTATGGTGCAAATTGATCTGCGTGAAATCAATCGTGGTGCCTGATATAGAGCCAGTCCCGTTAGTGATATTCACACCGTTATCCTTCCCGAGATTATGCATTTTGGTCGGCCCTTTTTCTTCCCTCCCCTTTGTTGACCCTGGAATCAGCATCCTCTTCATCCATCTATCCACTCCATCCATCCACTCCATCCCTGCTGATTCCTTGGGTCCCTTCTCATCTGTATCCTTTCCTTTTTAGGGGACCACATGCGCTCTTCTGCTGGAAGGGTCAGAAGAGAGGGCCTTCAGCACCTCAAGTTCCGACCCCTCCAGCAGTACTCTGAGCACAGTCTCCTCCTTCCTGTTGCTCTCAGGGACCACCGTCACCTTTTTGGTTTCGGTCACCATCCACGATTCTGTCAGTGCGGCGTTCTGCCTCCTCAGTCTCTTCACTATGACTCGGCGGTGTGCACCCCCAGGACATAGATCAGAATTCTTGTCAGCTTCTGTACGTCTCTCATTCAATAGCCTTGAGCTGGGTGCCCTCCCCACACGTCCATCTACTAGCGTGGTCCTAAGCCAGGCCTTGTCCGTCGGGTCCCGGCAGTTGAATATCTGTGCGCCCCTGTGGAACCAGGGACTCACTCGAAGCTTGGAAAATAGCTTCGAGTGAGTCCCTGGTGGAGGTATCTCCCCGGTTTCCCCCAATTAGCGCCTTTTCCTTTGCTCCGCTCCCGAGAGCCGCTTCCTATTAGCATGCCTGTCCTTTCTTTTGTTAGCCTCCAGGGTGCTCCCGGTATTGGCCGCTGGGACCAGCCCCGCAGATGACCGTTCACCTACCCTCGAGTCAACGCCGGTATTATCCATCTTATCGACAACTGCCCGGCTGATCTCTTCTCCGCCCGTACGGGCTACCTCAGAGCTAGGGGGCTCTATTGTTTCTGGCACATTTGTAAGACTCCATCTCCGTTCTTCGAGTCGTCCGCCCCCCATGGTAGTCGCCCACAGTGGAGGGACCAACCCCGCCCCTGTCCCTGGCCTCAGCAGGCTCCCCCCCCCCCGTCCCAACATGGTCCTATCCGGTCACCATCCGGCACTGTTAGGTCAGGTGGGATTTTTCTCCGGCTGATAGGACAGCTAGATCAAGCTGGTTACGCAGACCCGGGTCCCTGTACTATCCGACGGCCTAGGCGTGCCAGTTAACCTAGGTTTCCTACGGTACCCTCAGGGTGCAAGTGGTCGGTCCCCTCCCGAGTGCCCCAGGACGGACAGACAACCCGGCAGCATCGGCATGTTCAGCAGTGAGTAGTGCATGTATGTGTGAGATTTGTGTAGTTGTGATTTGTTGAAGTGTTTCCCAACAGGTTCTACCGCATTCGCCTTGTTTGGGGTACTGCTCTTGACATCCGGATGGATCGTAGTGTCATTCTTGTATACTTCCCCCCTGCAGGTCGGGAGCAGGTATCCAAGTCTGGCCCCTCAAAAACCTGGGGATAGCCCATCTACGCGGGAGAACCCATTATTAGTGGGGTCCCTTCATCCGAGTGATTGCCCCTGTTAGGGACATCCGCACGCACAGGAGAGCCCTTTTTAGGAAGACTTACCATTCATTGTCTCTCCACCAGGTCAAGGTTTGATTAGACCCAGATACCACCCCGACGAGCCCCTCCACCGATCCTTACGGGTACACGACAAGGTGGCAGTGCTTCAAAGGAGTGGTGTTGGAAAAATCATATAGTAGTAGCATTTGATTTATTTAAATATCTATGTAATTTATTATATTGTTTACTAATAGTGTTAAAATCTTCTTATTTTTGAATATTGTTTTTATTAATATTGATAAAAATACTTTGTGATATTAGTCTTTGAAAATAATTCGGTTCTTTAACTAAAATTTTTACATTGTCCAAATCAAAACTATGAGAAAAATCATTTATGTGTGTAGAATTTGTCATTTTTTATTTTATGGAGTTTTTTATGTTCATCTATTCTCTTTTTCAATCTTCTCTTTGTTTGGCCTACATAAGCAGCGTTATAATCATTGCACGAAATTTCATATACAGCATTTGCCTCATGCCATTTATCTAGCTTGTCTTAACCTAATTTGAGAATGTTATTTATTTTATTTGACATACAAGGAAAAAGAATATTTTTAGGAAAACCATATTTTTTAAAGGAAGACTTACATGTAAAAAATAATTTTTCATGATACGGAATCGAGATAACATTTTTGACTGTAGAATTATTCCTTTTAACTTTTGAATTGCCTAGGGTATCATATTTAATGTCGTAACGGATGTTACTATCAATAAATTTATTAGGGTAAATATTTTCATTAAGTATTTTTTTAATTATGAAAAGATTTTCATTGTGAAATTGATCATGTGAGAGGAGAAGAGCTCTGTCTACTAGATCGTAAATAATGTTGCGATTTAATTAAATTGTGTGGTTTGAATTAAAATTTAAAACTCTGTTAGTGTTTGTGGGTTTTTTGGTACCAATTTTTAATAATACTATTATTATTTATTGTCAATGTGTAAATTGTGAATATTTATTATTTATTTATTTATTTATTTCTTGAACGGGCTAAAAGCCCTTAAGTACAAAGAATTACAAGGTAGGTATAAAACCAGAAACCAATTACATCAAAGAAACGCACTATATAAGGAAAATTACGCATTTAATAAGTACTAACAAAAGATTTGAAACAAGTTTTAAATTCTTCTAAACACTCAATCCGGGACCGCTCTAAGAGTCCGCAAATTATAAGACAGCTGTCTTTCCTGAAAAATACAAGACGGCGAACCACAGGCCAGGATTTTATTTACAAGTTTAAACGCCAAAAGGCCATCATGATATATCTATGAACCGAAGAGATAGTCGGAATACCAAGCTCGGACGCGACGGGGGTATAGTCATGGTCAGTAAATGCCATGGGCTGCCGAGATTTATAAGCAAGGTACCTAATAAATTTATGTTGCACCTTCTCCAAGGAGTAAGTAGCATCTTGCGTATATGGCCACCAAATTTGCGAACAGTATAATAAGAGGGGCATAACCATTGCATTATATAAGTAAATAATAGCAGAAGTATTGGTAAAATCAAAAGTGGTACGCTTTATAAACCCAATAAGCCCATGACACCTCGAAATAACGTCCTCAATGTGGGGTCTGAAAGTCATCCTAGAATCGAATAACACTCCCAGATCCCTCACAACCTCAACACGATCAATCACAAAGCCACTGAGCGGATAGTAGAGGTATGGTAAGCAAGTTCTACCCCTGAAAAAAGAAATAACGTGACATTTGCTAAGATTGAGGCTTAAACCATTCTCACACGACCAGTCGCTCAGAGCAGCCGCATCCAAGTTAAGTTTCGAACATTCATCAGACGAGTGAACACAGGTATACAGCTTAACGTCGTCGCCGTACAAAAGAATATTGCAAAATTTCATCCGAGAAACTAAATCATTTATAAAAATGGAAAAGAGCAGAGGCCCCAGATGAGAGCCCTGCGGAACACCAGATTTTATATGAACCGTCGGAGATACACATTCATTAATCCTTACAGCCTGATAGCGATCAGAGAGGTATGAAGATAAAAGCTTAAAAACGGTCCCGCGGATGCCATAATTCCAAAGCTTGGATAGTAACCTGCCATGGTCAACTCTGTCAAAGGCCTTGGAAAAATCTATATAAATAGCGACGACTTAGTAAGAGGCTTCAAGAGTTTCAGATATAAAATCGTTGAAAATCAACAAGTTAGATAAAGTCGAGTGACCAGGCAGGAAACCATGCTGTCTTTCAGTAATTTTACAAAGAAGCTTATTTGATATCGAAGATGTTAAAAGCGCATCCAAGAATTTGGGAATACAGCTAAGGCGGGCCAGCAGTTTTTAATAAAGATATTTGGAACATAATCCGGACCGTGACTAGTAGAGCATTTTAAGTTCTGTACAATTGGTCGCAAATCATTCGCAGTAATATTGATCTCGGAGATCAAGCATTCAGAGTCCAAGAGCCGAGTAATCGGAGCGGCAGTTTGGTCAATGTAGACTGAGCCAAAGAGCATGGAAAAAAGGTTGGCTGTCTCTTGCACATTGGCTGCTTTCAACTCACCAAGAAAAGTCGACGCAGGGAGACCGGACTCCCTATTTAAACTATTGACGTACGACCAAAAAGAGCCGATGTTGCTCTTCAAGCTAGTTTCTATAGAACAAATATAAGCCCGATATTTCTGATGCGACAGGCGAATGCACTTAGCTTTTAGCCTCTTAAATTCAATCTCATCACTCACATCGCCAGTAGACTTTCTAGAGGCATGGGCAGTTTTCTTAGCTAATAACGCTTTAATTAATTCACGATCGTAGCGTATAGGATAAGAACTGGGATTGGTCCTGGAAATAGGTACAAAGTCATCAATACAACCATTAATGACTCAGTAAAATTCCTGCAGATTCATGTCGATGCAATCACTAGATAGGACAGAATCCCAGTTCACACCCTTGAGGTGATCAACAATAACGCTCCAATTGGCGGAATAAAATTTACGCTTGGGGACAGGTACAATATTTCGCGCACATGACACATTTACATTGTCCGTTGGCAGCAGCTGCTCCTGAAGATCGATAGGCGATACCAGCCCAAAAGGAGCGAAGAGAAGGTCCAAAGAATTCCTTTTAAAGGGATGCGGAGAAATATGCTGGACAAGATCAAGCGAGGAGCAAAAACCACGAATTATATCAGCACATGAACGAAGATTAGGGCACATATAACCAGTTTGGTCGAACTGTAGAGGGAACGCGCTCCGGCTAGCATTGGGGATATTGAAATCACCCATCAGCATAAATCTGCAATCCTCATTGCCCTTAAGAATGGAATCCAAGATGTTGGCGAACTCTTGGTATAACGAAGCATCAGAGTCAGGTTAAAAATACGTTGCTCCAAGTATCAGTTTCGTGTCTGGAAGAGAGATCTTAATGAAGATTTGCTCCAGAGAGGAGTTAGTACCTATTTGAGTGACAATAAAGTTGCTTCTTACAGCCACGAACACTCCACCTCCCCTAGAGGTACCAAGAGCCGGTAGATCCCGAGCATGCCTGAATATGTTGTACCTCTAAAGTCCCAGCTCGGTCGTAAGCACCCAAGGCTGCAACCACGTCTCTGTGAGGACGATGATATCCGGTAAATAAGGTAGTTGAACAAGATTTGTTTTAAGAAATCTTATTTACCATCGAGTGCGCATTCTGATAATACAGAGAGAACTTGGCATTGTTCTCGCTAATTCGGTTCTTCTGAGAGAAAATGGAGATGTTCTTAAGATACTGCCTCACCACCGCAATGTCCCCGCCGAAGAAAATTATAGGACCGATAGATTTGGTCCTGAATCTCGCTGGAAGGACCAGCATTGTCAAGCGATCCACCATGCGCCAACGACCTCGTCGGCGAGCCAGACGCTTCGAGGGCAGAGAGTCGACTTTCTACAGCCGTGAGCCTCGTATCTAAGGAGACAGCCCCATCCTTCAGAACACGCACATCGGAGGTGAGGCCGGACAGCTGAGAATTAATCTCCTCTTTCCAAGCTGTAATTGAATCGCGCAGTTCACCAGAGGAAGACTTAATTAGGGCAGCCAAGTTTGACTGCAGTAAGGGCATATCCAGGGGGCCTGGCGTGGACGTCGAACTAGCACCTACATCTAGAGGCAGACTGCGATCATCGGTAGCAGGAACAGTTATGGCTCCCCGGCCAGCATCAACGACGGCAGGCACAGCAGGGCCACAAAAATGACAAATGACCGCTTCAAACTCATCACTGACTCCAGAGCAACCGGCAAGGTTGACGCATTCGCCATGGAAGCAACGAGCACTCTTCGCACACCTCAATTCACCGGCGCCAAAACGAGAGCAGCCCTCAAAGTCGCAGCCAGATCCGTTACTCCTTGCGTGTCTACGCCTGGAGACGAGCGAGTCGTCCGGCACCCCTAATCCGAGTCCATCCGTCGAGCCGACCGAAGAAAAACTTCCGAACATCGACATGACCACTGATCAAGTACCCCAGCTCAGCTAAAAACACGCACAGCAGACAGCAACAGCAACACCGTCAACACAGAGTCAAGAGTCAGACGGGAAAAGTTTAAAGTCAACGACTCGCACAGCTCCACACAACGCACCGTCACGGCACCAGGACTATCCATACCGAGGACGAAGAGACAGAGAGAGACACAACAACAGAAGGCGCCGCTCAGCACAGCTCCCTGAGTGCGAGAGAGACGGAAGGCAAGATGGCCGCCGCCGCGTACAAAATACGGAGATTAGACTCCACATACACTCGCGAACCAAGATGCAGTCACTGCCACGTGCACAAACGATGCAATGAGGCGCCAATTATGCACCAAAAACTGGGCAATACTGCGCGTCAGATAGGCGGAGCGCGAGAGCAAGTAGCAAAGCTAGCCTGCAGCTGCCACGTGTGCATAGGCGGTCTCATGGCAGAAAATGAATCTGCGAGAATCACGCCGATCACACACTAAAACTGAGAAAATAAATAATAAAAACTGATAAAATAATCAGAGGGCACACAAAAACGAACCGCACAATTCAACAACAAAAAGTATGTAATCCAGGCGAAAAAAAACAATAAATAAACACAATTTACGGGAGCGAGGCCTAAGCACATCCGATAACTTGAAAAGCGCCATCTATTCTGTTATAACTATTAAATTTGTTTACAACTACATCTAGCTCGTTTTCTTTCACACACAAAATCGTATCGTCAATATATCTAAAATAAATCAGTGGTGCGACATTTTGATTATTTTTAAATTCACTGAGAATAGTATTTTCTAACTCTTCCATAACAATATCTGCCAACAATGGAGAGATAGGAGAGCTCATGGGTGTACCAAAGATTTTTTAGAAATTATGTTATTAAACTGAAAATGTGTGTTATCAAAAAGAAATTTGACTATGGTTATTCTGTTATAAAACGGAATTTTTGAATGACTATGAATATCTTGAAAACATTTATCTAAACTGCATAGAACTAATTACAACGGTATGTTACTAAACGGTATGCTACTAAAGGAAATCGCATCAAGCGAAACTAAAATATATCCACGAGGAATATATATATTAGTCACTTTTTCTTTTAAAATAAAACTATTGTCGATATGTGAAGCCAGATTTCTAAAACAAAGTCTAAGAGTTTTATCAATGATATTAGCTAGGAAATGTGTAGGACTATTAACAGTTGAGATAATTGGTCTCAAAGGTAGATCTTTCTTGTGAATCTTAGGCAAACCATAAGCTCTGAGAAGAACAGTATTAGTTTGTATTAATTTATAGCTATCATATTCAAAATCTAAGCAATCACTATCGTTTAAATCACATAAAATATTGTATACGTTTTTTTCCATAGATACAAGTAGATTCTTTTTTACAGTTATGTACGCTTTAGTATCACTAAGCAAGTTGAACATTTTTTCATTATAATCCTCATAATTAAGACAAACCGTGAGATTGGCCTTATCAGCTCTAGTAAAAAATATAGTTGGATTCTAAGAACAAAAATCTTCAGTTATTGTTACTTTTCTGCAAAATTCCTTATTAAAATTACTACATATTAGATCATTATTGCATACACATTCTATAGTTTTAATGAGAGTATCTCTAAGTAAACGTATGACTTCAGTCTCTAACAAATAAATACCAACTACGAAGTTTCTTATAGTTGTAATAATATCTTTTCTGTTAAACTTATTGTTTTTATTAAAATTATAGTCCATCGAGACAATATCAATCACTTTAGAAGGAAGCTGAGTGTTCGACAGGTTGATTACCCATTTTTTGTTGTTATTATTATTGATTACACTGTTTTTAGACATTTTACCATATATTAAATTATTGATATTCTTATCGAGAGAATTCGTTAGTTATAGGTAAATATTTGAGCATTTTATCACCGTAGATTCCAAGAATGTGTCAAGAAGATTAACGTCAAAGTGTAGAGTACGCAACAAGAAAGATATCACATTAAGTCTCTTTTTCAAAAATTCAATGTGAACAAAGATATCATTAATTTCTAATTTTAACGGCTTAAAACTATGAGATTCTTCTACATGATCAAACTTTTGTTGTCAACAATTACTCGAAAAATCAATTCAGAATGTATTCTCCTGAATTTTTGTGATAAAAGTTGTTGCGCAGGTTTCCATCTGTTCATTTGAATATATTTGTTATTAAATATTAATTTCTTCAACAAGAAACAGAAAACTTATTACTTTACGTTTGTACAGAGTCCAACCGTCGTACGATACAGAAAACTAATAGATACGTTATATTATATACATTATATTATATAAGAGAGAGTCGCGCGTAGCGTCTAACGTTGTGCACGCAAGTTTCAGGTAGTATTTTTTGTTTGTGCTTTTGAAAAGTTAGAGAGAGCTGCGGAGAGGAGGAAAGTAAGGAGGAGAGAGAGGAAAAAAATAGGTTAAAAGAGAATAAAAAGCGAAGCCAGGAAAGTGCAAGAGAGAAAAATGAAGGCGCAAAGAAAAAGACCAAGAGTATAAGTTAGGAAAAGTAGAAGAGGACAAAGATAGAGGGCGGGACTAAGTCGGCTGGATTATGAACCTAAACAACCAGCAGGTGAGAACATCATTGGGATAGGAGGTGATGAGAAAGGGGACGAGGCGGAACAAGGATTGTGCACTCCAATGCGCACATAGGTGTGGAGGAACTGGGAACTATAGGGAGCGAGTACAAGCACACCAATAGGACAGGAAAAGGAGAAGATAGGAGGGAATATGAGGGTAAAGGGGAGAAGACTGAAGTAAACGAAGCTTATAGAGAACAGTGAGAGGGAAGAAAAAAGCTGGCTTAAACAAGGAAAATGAAAAAGGAAGCAGGGGACACCGGAAGAGGCGGAAAACAAGAAGAGAGAGAGAGAGAGAGAGAGAGAGAGAGAGAGAGAGAGAGAGAGAGAGAGAGAGAGAGAGATCGAAGGTATCGGAAGTGAGTAACTCGCTTAAGAACAGCAACAAAACCCCAAGAACCACCCTGAAGGGTGGAGGAAAAGATGGAGCAACTTCAGGAAATGCTTGCGGATGTACACAAGATGATGAAAAAGGAAAAGCAAGAAAGGAAAAAATGGAGGAAGTGTTGACAACTTTTGGAGGTAAATTGGAATAAGAGACTATAAATAAAGAAAAGCAGAAGGTGGAAGCTGGAGTAAAGCACTGGAGAGCGAGGAGAGGAAAAGGGAAATAGCAGAAGAGAGCATGCAGAGAAAGATAAAGGAACTGGAGGATAAGATGAAATCGGCACTAGAGAAAGGGGCGACAGTACAAGAGGAGGACAAAAAGGAAGAGAGAGCAGGCTAAGGAAAAGAAGATAGAAGATATGGACTGGCGAATCGAGATGATGGAAAAAGAGAAGAAGAAAAACAATGTGGTTATATCAGGGTGGGAGATAGAGGTGAAAGAGAAGGAAGAGATGGAGGAGTGGATAAAATTAAACTGGGTGTAAAGATAAAGCTGAAAAAAACCTGGCAGATAAAAGGGATGAGGACAAACTTGGTAGGAGCAGAGTGCAAGGACGGGGAAAGAGAACACAAGGGGGAGAAGTGAGGAAGAAGAGAGAAGAAAAGAGACAAAGAGAAACAATTACGATCCTAAGTTGGAATGTAGCAGAATTAAAAGGGCCGTTGGAGGAGACATGGAGATACATGAAAAGGTTCGACATTATATGTCTACAGGAAACGGGAATGGTTGGAGGAGAGGAACTGAAATGTAAGAAGATGCTGAAAGAATACGAGATGGAGGTAAGAGAAGCCAAAAAAGGGGAAAACAGAGGGAGGGTGAAGGGGGAAATAATGATGGTAGTAAGAATAAAGGGCAAAGAGGACAAAGTAGAATGGTTAGAGAGTAAATCAGGAGAGTTCATAGGGGGAAAGTTAAAGATAGGGGAAATATGGTGGGTGGGGAAGACATTTATGAGGGAACAAAGGGAACGTAAAAAATGTTAAAGGTTAGGGACCTAAACGTGAGAACAGGGGCAGAAGGGGAATGTTTTGATGAAGAAGGGGACGAGGAACAGAGGAGATCGAAAGATACGGTAGAGAATAAAGGGGAGGAGCTGATAACAAATCTGAGAGAAATGGGGCTGACTATTTTAAATAGAAATGAGGAGGGAGATGAAGAGGGTGAATTCACATACCTAGGTGGGATGCTCAGTGATAGATTATGGAATCTTCAACGAGAAGGGGAGAAGAAAGATAATCAGTATAAGGATAAAAGGAAGGCAGGAGTCAAATAGCGCGGAAGAGATAGAATTAGAAACGGAAATAAAAAGAAGACGGAGAGGAGAAGGAGGAAAAAGTGTTGACATCATTAAAATACTTTCTGGCGGCTACTGGAGGCTGTTCTTTCTTAGATCGCTAAGGTAGTCAGGCACCGATGGCGCTAAGTTGCGTTTTAAAACCTTGTCGTCATCTGTGCTTATAAAGCAAATTAACCCGAAGAGTTACTGTCCGGTGACAACTCTCATAAGTTTAGTACATAACACTAGGCAGGACGACACCCGGGCACGTACTATATATAATGGGAAACGAAGAGGTTCAAATTAGAGACAAGGACAAGGAAAAGGGCAATAAAATACGAGGGAAAACTATGCAAAGCTCAAGAGGGATCGTTTTTAAAAGAATGTGGGAAGCTACTAAAGAAAAAAGCAAGAAGAGAAGGGACCGAGAGAAGAGGGAAAAGCTGAAGGAAAATAGAAGTGGGAAAATGCGGATTGTCAATAGGCGAGTATACAAGAAGGCTAGAAGGGGGAGAGGACATATAGGAGGAAATAGAAAGAATAAGTAAGGACACCCAGTGGTGAAAATGGGGAGAATCAATAACGAACTCAAGGTATGCTAGGAAGATAAGAAATACTAAAGGAACAAGACGAGATACCGGAGTACCTGATATAGAAGGGACAAGAGAGAAGTGACTCACTAGTTATGATAGCAAGATTCGGAATAGGGCGAAACGAGAGGAAACAAGCATTGGCTGAAGGATGAAGAGAAAAGATGGAGGTTATGTGCGGAAAAAAAGAAAATACTTGAACAAATAATGGAGAACTACAGAGAACCAGGAACGGAGGGAAAAAGATGGCAAGAAAAGACAGGAGGAAGTAAGATTAAGGTAGGAAGCCTAAAGAAAATAAAGTGTAAGAGACAGAATGCAGAGAACGAGGGAGGATAGAAAGAGGAAAGAGGAACGAGAAGATTACGGAACAGCGGAACGGTAAACACCAGAAACTAGAGGAACCGGGAAAAGAAAAAATTTATAGAGATATTTAAAAATTCTCAATGCATATTAATAATGTGTTTGGTCGTAGCAACTTTAGTATCGACTTTAGTAATTTACGCTGTACGCAATATCTGGCCTTATGCCTGTACTTATATATAATAATTCGCCAATTATGTTTCTGTATTTTATACTTTCATCGATTTGACTAGCTTGATCTAGCTTTAAGTTTGTTTCCATTGGAGTATCATAAAGATTGACATTTTCTGGATTATATTTCATTGCCAAAGATTCAATATACTTTGTCTGACTTAAGGTTACTTTACTTCCATTATCATTATAATCTATATCGATACCTATGTATTGGATATTTCGCCTAAATCTTTCATTGCTAATCTTTTCATTAGAGTAGCTTTTACTTCATTTATTTTATTTTTATCTTGGGGGAGCTGACGAAGCCATTGGCAGGGTCAGACGTGTAGTAAGGGGGTGTGCATAATACGCAGCTTTTTTTTGTAATAGGAAAGGTAAAAATAGAAAGAGAAATACAGAGTGAAAGAGGAGAGAAAGGTGAGTAAAACAGGATAATAAGACAAGAAAGGGCGAGAAAGGGACAAGGGAGAGAAGGGAGAGAAGGAGAAAGTGCAAGGAGGAGGTTAGGAAAGGTAGAAAAGGACGGAGATAGAGGAGAGAGCGGCAAAGCCGCTGGCCATGAACGATAGAGAAGAGGAGACGGCAGAGGTGACGATAGGGAAGCAGGAACAGAGGAACGAAGAGGAACAGGAATTTAAGACGCCGAGCGGACTGGAACGGGAGCCGGAGAGAGAAATTCAAACGTGCAGGTGGGAAAATACGCCGAAGACAGGGAAGGGAAGAAGAAAAGGTAGCGGAGGAAAGGGGGGAGCGCAAAGGCAGTTGGTGCTCCCAGAGAGCTTCAAAGTAGATAAAACGGAGAGGGGAAAAAGGAAAGAAAGGTCACCGGAGGAGAAAGAGGACAAGAAGTGAGAGAGAAAAGAAGACAGGAGAGAGAGAGACAAGGTAGAGAAGAGCGGATCGACGGGGAGAATCACGCCAAAGAAAGAGGAGGGAAAGGAAGGTGAGGACGAGGGGGAGATGGAGAAATTCCAAGGAACGCTGGAAAGGATCCTGAAGACCTTGGAGGAGGAGAAGGAGGAAAGGAGAAAGGACAGGGCAGAATGGGAAAGAAAATGGCTAGAAACAGAAGAAAGGATGAATAAGAAGCTGGAGGAGGTGAGAAGCCTAGTGCAGGAGGAGAAGAGGGAGAGGACAGGGGCG
Organism: Muscidifurax raptorellus; assembly: GCA_020010945.3. Classification (NCBI taxonomy): domain Eukaryota; kingdom Metazoa; phylum Arthropoda; class Insecta; order Hymenoptera; family Pteromalidae; genus Muscidifurax; species Muscidifurax raptorellus. Next base: position 175,020 of record JAHUUD020000076.1, read on the forward strand.
GAGGAGATGATCAAGAGGGCAACCGAGGAGGAGAGGAGAAAGAGGGAAGAGCGAGAAAGAGAAATGGAGGAGAAGATAAAGAAAATGGAGGAAGAGGCAAAAACCAGGCAGATAGAAAGAGGAGACCAGAGAGGGGAAAAGGGGTCAAAGGAAAGGGAGCAAGAGAAGAAGCAAATGAAGGAGTTAGAGTGGAGAATTGAGGAAGGGGAGAGAGAAAGGAAAAGGAACAATGTGGTGGTATCAGGGCTGAAAGAAGAAAAATGGGACAAAGCTAAGGTGGAAGAATCGGTAGATGAGAAGCTGGGGATTTCGGTAAAGGTGAAAAGGACGTGGGTCTTCAGAGGAAAAGGTAAGAGCAAAATAGAAGTGAAATGTGAAAATAGAGAGGAGAAAGAGAAGATTATGGAGGAAAAGAGCAAGTTGAAGGGGACGGACTGCTTCATCGACCACGATTTGACGTGGCGAGAGAGGAGAAATAGAGAAAGGTTGAGCGGGCTCGCAAGAGAATGGAGAAGCGAAGGAAAACCAGTGAGAGTAGGAAAAAACAAGTTAACGGTAGGAGACATGACGTACTTCTGGAACGAAAGAGAGGACAGGCTTTTTCGAGAGGGGGAGGCAAGATGGAGATGAGAAGGAGAAAAGGGAAGAAAGGGGAAAAGGGAAAAGGAAGGAGAATCTGAAGGTGTTGAGCTGGAATGTGGCAGGACTGAAAGGAATAGAAGAGGAAGGATGGAGATACATATTAGGATTTGACGTCATATGCCTACAGGAAACGTGGGCAGAGAGCGGTGAGGAGGAAAGAATAAGGAGGAGAATGAAGGGCTTCGAAACAGAGGTAAGAGAGGCGAAAAAGGGGGGAGCAGAGGGATATTAAAGGGAGGAATGGTAATGGCAGTTAGGAAAGAAAGGAAAGAGGACAAAGTTGAATGGTTGAGAGGAAGATCAGGAGAAGTCATAGGTGGCAAAGGTAGTATAAAGGGGGAAAAGTGGTGGATAGGTTCGACATACATGAGGGAGGAGAAGGACAGGAACTATGAGGAAATAGAGGAGATGATAGAAACAGCGGGAGGGGAAAAGATACTCTGGTGTGGAGACCTAAACGCAAGAACAGGGCAAGAGGGGGGTTTTTTAGATGAAAAGGGAGTGGAGGAAAAGAGGGAGTCAAAGGATAGAGTAGTGAACAAAGAAGGGGAAGAGCTGCTAAATAGGTTAAAAGAGTGGGGGCTTTCAATCCTAAACGGAAGTACAGAAGGGGATGAGGAAGGGGAACTCACGTATGTGGGGGGAATGGGATGCTCAGTAATAGACTATGGGATAGTAAATGAGGAAGACAGGAGAAAGGTAAAGTCAATGAAGGTGGAAGATAGAATGGAGTCAGACCATGGAGCATTAGAATTGGAATTAGAGACAGGGAGAAGTTCGGAAGGTTTGGAAGAGGAAATGAAAACAACGATGTGGACAGAGGGGGCCATCAGGGAGTATAGAGGTTGGCTAGCTAAAGGGGGGGAAGCACCAGGAGAAGATGAAATTCAAAATGAGGCTTGGAAGCAGGGCAGAGGAAAGATTGTGGAGGAATTAACGGAGATACTAGGAAAGATTTGGAAAGGAGGAGGACTGCCAGAAGAGTGGAGGAGAGGGAAGGTCACGCCAATCTACAAGAAAGGAGATAAGGGGGAGTGTAAGAACTACAGAGGAATCACACTAATGGACACAGGATACAAAATATATGCGGAACTGATAAAGGGAAGATTGGAGAAGAAACTGGAAGAAGAGAGAAAGTTAAGCGACACGCAGATGGGATGTAGAAAGGGGAGAGGTACAACGGACGCTATATATGTGGTGAATAAGGCGGTGGAGCAAGAACTAAGGAAGAAAGGAGGGAAGGTATACGCGTGCTTCGCGGACATTAAAGCAGCCTTTGACAAAGTAAACAGGGAAGAAGTGTGGAGTATGATGAGGAAGCTGGGAGTGACCAGAAGGATAAGGGAAAGGGTAAAGGAAATTTATGAGAAGACGGAGTGTGAAGTATGGATAGGGGAAAGGAATGTAGGTAGTTTTGAGACGCAGAAGGGAGTGAGACAGGGATGCCCGTTAAGTCCACTGCTGTTTAACGTGGCAATGGCAGACTTGGAAGGAGAGATGGGGAAGGTGCAAGAAGGAGGAATAATATTAGGGAGAAGGAAAGTATGGTCAATCTCATATGCAGATGATGTAGTAATGCTAGCAACAAACGCGAGCGGGTTGAAACAAATGTTAAGAAGATTCAAAGGATACATCAAAAGAAAGGGATTGGAGCTGAACACAGAGAAAACGAAGATCATGATTTTCAGAAACGGAGGAAGAAGGAGGAGGGAAGAGAAATTTGAATGGGATGGAAAGGAGATAGAGGTGGTGAAAACATTTGAATACTTGGGATACACGATGAAAGAAAACGGGAAAGAGGAAGAACAAGTGAAGAAGGTGAAAGGAAGGGCAAATGTGCTGATAAGTACTCTGTGGGGCCTAGGAGAGGCAACGTTCAAGGACAGCTGGAAGATGAGGATGAAGCTCTTCGACGCTCTAGTGCAGAGTGTAATAGAATATGGGGCGGAGATATGGGGTTGGAAAGGGCAGGAGGATTTAGAGAAGATACAGAGAAGGTACATCAAATGGGTGCTGCACCTAGATAGGACCACGCCGGCACATGTGATTCACTGGGAGACGAAAAGGTTTAAATTAGAGACAAGGACAAGGAAAAGGGCGGTTAGGTTTGAAAGGAAATTGAGGAGGGCAAAAGAAAATACTTTACTAGGAGAATGCTGGAGACTGCTGAAGAGAGAGGCAGAAAGGGGAGAATGGAAGGGAAGAGGGAAGGACGTGAGGAGATTGGAACTGGAGAAGTGCGGGATATCGGTGGAGGAATATACGAGAAGAATGGATGAGGAAGAGGGAGTGGAGGAAGAAATAGAAAAGATAAACAAGGACACACAATGGCAGAAGTGGAAAGAGGAAATAAAGGAGTCCAGATATGCGAGTGAGATAAGGGAGGTAATGATAGAGCAGGGAGAAATACCAGAGTACCTGATGGAAGTGGGAGAACACAGAAGAGGGGCGCTCAGCGTTACGGCAATGTTCAGACTAGGGTGTGAGACAAGAGGGAACAAATACTGGAAGAAGGAAGAAGAAAAGGTATGCAGGCTATGTGGAAGAGAGGAGGAGACGCTTAAACATGTGTTCGAAGAATGTGTGGAGACAAAGATAGAGGGGAAAAAGTGGCAGGAAGCAGTCGGATGGAGAAGAACGCAAGTGGGGAAACTTTATAGCACTATATGGAAGAGGAAAAATGAAGAAAGGTCGCAAGAATAAAGGAGAGGAAGGAAAGGAAGGAAGGAAAAGAAAGGACAAAGCAGAAATGAGATTCGAAAAGCGCGCGCAAAGCATGCGGGGAATTCTAGGGAAATTCCCTAGGAGGAGAGAGAGAGAAAGAAACTAGGAGGATCGGTAAGGAAGGTAGGTGGAATCAGACGGAGGGAATAGGGAGAAGAAAGAGGAACGAGAGGAACAGAAAGGAAAGCGGATGGTGAGGAGAGCAGATAGGTTATATCAGGGAGAGAGAGAGCGTGCAAAGTCAACAGAGAGTAAAGAAGATAAAGAACCAAAGGCGACAAAAAAGTATGAGAGAGAGATGTCGAAGCATGAGAGAAGAGTGGAGAGAGAGATGCGGGATATGAAAGAGGACATGAAGGAGTGGAGGGTGAAGCTGCAATTGGAGAGAGGGAGAAGAGAAGCGGCGGAGAGAAAGATGACAGACATAGAAGGTGATGTAGAAATTTTGAAAGGAAAATTGAGAGAGGAAAGGAGAGAGAGGGAGAAGATGCAGAGAACAGTCAAAGAACTAAAGGGACTGGTAGAAAAATTAGAAGGAAAAGTAAGGAGAGAGGAGAGAAAAGGGATAGAAAGGGAAAGGGCCAAGGTGAAAAGTGAGGTTAGGATTGTGAACACCAACAAAAGAAAGAGGACGGAGGGAGGGAGGAGCAAAGTAGGAGAGAGAGAGGTGTGATCATCCACAAAGGGACAAATTGGAATAAGAAGGAGGTGCTGCAGGACTGGCTGGACGAGATCCTGGAGGGAACGAGCTGGGAGCTGGAGGAGACCGCAAACCAGGACACAAAAAAAATAATCTTTGAGGCAGAAGAGGAAATGGAGGAGATATGGAAGAGGAGAGAGGAGATTAATGAAGGGGGAAAGGTGAGAATGGAGCAGTGGATGAGTTGGGAGGAGAGATGGGCAAAGAAAGAAGCCATGGGGATAAGAGAGACAAGAAGAGAGGAAGCGAAAAAGAACGGGGAGCTGCTAAGGAACGGAGACTTCAAGGTGAGAGTGGACGGAATCCTGTACGAGTGGAAGGAGGAGGAGGGAAGGATTAGAAGGGTAAGAGAAGAAGAGAAGAGTGAAGAAGAGGTGAGAGAGAAAAGGAGGAAGAAGGAAGAGTAGCGCATGAGAGATATAATAAAAAAGAGAAGAAAAGGAAAAAAAGGGCGTATTAAGCACACAAATGTAAATAAATGTATAGAAAGCATTGTAAAAATACTCTTCTATAAAATACAATAAAGATTATTATTATTATTATTTTTCTCTTTGCAACAAATAAGGAGATCATCAACAAAGGCTAGTATGTATATTGGATCTTTGCTTGTGTTATTTACATATGAACAGTAATTATAATTGCTTCTTACAAAATTTAGGCTTTCAATGAATTTATTCAAACAACATTAATATATACTTCTGTTTTTACGTAATCATTAAAAAATGCGGTCTCGACATCCATTTGATCAATAAATAAATTATTTCTGCAACTGTACGACAATAAAATTTTCAATGTTTGCATTTTTCCTCTTATTTTTATTCCCTTTGCTGAAAACCTCTTACTTTTTTATCTTTTGGTTTCTCAACTATCTGCCAAGTATTATTTTTCTTAAGACTATTATTTCGGAATCCATAGCAGTTTTCCATTTTTTATAATCGTTTGACTTTATCGCCTCCTCAAATGTATTCGATACATTTGCATCAACATAATTTACATAGATAAAATGTGTTACAGGATTTCCGAATCTATTTACAGGGCTTTTCCTTCTTTCGGGCTTTCTTACCACCTTTAAATTTTCGTTGCTAGTATTAGGTGTAGTAATTTCATTCTCATTATTTTCATTTTCATTATTTTCAAAAAGAATTTTATTTTCCTCATTTATATCAGGTTTGCTTCCCCTACTTTCCCCGAAGGGTGAAGTAGGAGGAAGTATAAAGTCATTATTGTTTTCATGTTCTACATCAATATCATTAACTCCCACTAACTTAACATATTCTTTAATTATGTATACATGCTTGGCTACAATTACTTTATTATTTACTAAGACTCTATAGCCTACACTGTCGTATCCAACTAATACGCCTAAATCTGCTGTCCTATCCCATTTACTTTTTCTCTTTACTTTAGGGGCTCGAACAAAAACTCTAATACCTTATAATTTAAGATTTTTAATATTAGGTTTTTCTTCCATCATGATTTTATACGGGGTCTTTTTCTCTAAAGTATTTGCTAAGGTTCTATTTTTCAAATAAGCTGCTGTTTGAACTACTTCTGGCCAAAATTTAGTATGAATTTTTGCGTCAGCTAATAGACATCTCGCCGTTTCCATTACTGACCTATTGCATCGTTCAGCAGTTCCGTTCAATTCATGAACATACGGGGGCCACGGTTCCAATATAAAACCCCTTATCTTTTGCAAGATTATAAATATTCTTATTTATAAATTCTCTACCGTTATCACATCTTAATTTTTTTATCCTCTTTCCTGTTATATTTTCGAATAGATTTACATAATTTACGATGCAGTCATAAACTTCGTTCATTTCTTTCATTGTATAGACCTTTGCAACTTTACTCTAATCATCCACTAAAACTAAAAAATATTTTTCTCCCCTGAATCCTACAGTACTATGCGGTCCATTTACATCCGCGTAAATAATTTCTCCCATATCTCAGGCTCTGTACCTATCATTTTCAAATTTAGTGTTTGTCATTTTATTTTGTATGCAAGCACCACATTTCAAATATTCAATTTCTAAATTATTTGTTAAACCTTTAACTAGGTTATTTTTACTTAGAATATTCAAATAACCGAAATTCACATGTCCAAATATTCTATGATATTTTTTTTTAACGTGATTCCATTATCTATAATTTCAGTTACATAATTTTGGCTATTTCCAAACACAGTATTTATCTTATACAAATTATTTATTTTAGTCGCAACTCCTATTAACTCATTGTCCTACTATAAATTTTTGATGAATTTCCTGTCGACACAATTCTTGCATTTTCAGCGACTTTCCCGAAACTCATTGAATTTTTACTCATTTCTTTTATGAAAAATAGATTTTTTAATACAATTTCAGTTTTACTATAGTTTGTTCTAAATTTAGCTTTAATATCGCCAACAACCGTTGCTTTTAATTTACGACCGTCTTCCACTTTTACGTCAATCGGCTTTTCTAATTTTTTCGTATTTGTAAAGTATTTATCACCATTAATAATATGGTCTGAACACTCGCTATCTAAAACCCATTCCAATTCATTCTCGCTATTGTTTACCTCAACGTTGTTTTCTTCGCTATAGTCTACTTCTGTTGTGAAGAGCTTAGACCGATCTTGCTGATGTTGACCGCTTCGGCCGCGTTGACCTCTGCCTCTGTTGTGGTAACCTCTGTTACCTCTGCTGTTGCTGCCGCCGCCTCGTTGTTGTTGATGTTGTTGAGAGCGTGCGCCTCCTTGCGCTGGCTGTTCTGCTCCTCTCGAGCCTCTCCAAGAATTTCTCCCGCTATTTTGACTCGTACATTAATATTGGAAATGGCTCTGGGCCCCGCACCGGTAGCATGTACTACTGTTCTTTTGTTTTTCCGCTTTAAATACATTTGAGTTTTCAATATTACTTCTTGAATTTAGACTTTCACTTTGTCTTTTCTTGTACTCTAATTCAAGTTTTGATTTGACAAATTCTACTGTTTTGTCCTTTTCTGGTAATGCATCTACGATATCAACTATATGCGACAAGCTTCCTGGCAATGTCATAAAATAATAGTTCAATTTATCTTCATTTGTTACATTTTCTCCCGCATTTTTAAGTTCATTCACTTTGTTTTTCACTATTATAAAAGTCTGTTGGATTCTCACTTCCTTCCATTTTCAACTTAAGCAATTTCCTCTTACATAGTAATTTCACAGCACTTCTTTTCTTTAAAAAATTTTCATCTAATTTATCGATCATCTTCTTGGCACTTTCTTCAGAAATTATTAATTCGAGTTGTGTATTTGTCGTACTGTTCACAATATAATTTTTTGCTTTTATCTCTTTCTTCTTCCATTCAGCTTCTGTTATAGTTGTCGGCCTTTCATTATGTGCAGTAACTTCCTTACATTCTTTAAGTTCCAAGAATAATTTTAATTTATATTGCCATTTTTCGTAGTCTGTCCCATTAAATATTTGCAACATAAATCCCTTGTTTCCCGTAGTCATCTCGTCCGCCATATGAATTTGTTTGTTTCTTTGTCTAATTTCTTCTAGCACTTTTGTTGTATTATTCAAAATAATTATTTTTTTCACTACACTCACAAGTCGCTTTACTTTACTCTTTTCTTGTAATTTAATATTTTTGTTTTCTAATTCGTCTTCTTTTTTACTTTAGGCTTAAGCCACAAGGACATGTGCTTAGCCTCAAAATTTTCCACGTTGTCTAATACAGCGCTTCACCACGTGTTTTGCTTGCCGACTTTAATCCATTAACACCGCACTTTAATTTTAATTATTTTCCAAAAATCTTCTTATTATTCGGTAGCTGATGAATTTCCCTTCATCTTAACGCTTTTATTTTTCAATTTTAATAAATCAAACACTTTGTTTTATCAATTTAAATTTTTATATCTCCACGTGGCTTTAATCTCACTTTAAGGCTTTTTGTCTCTATACTACTCGAAAGTAATTATAGAAGACTATAATGAAAAATATACGAACCACGCTCTGCTACCATGTTGAAATGCGCGGATAAAAATTAGACACTGTGAGGTTTATATTGTTAATAATAGTAGTTTATTTAAAGAGTGGCTTGAGAGCCATGAGTCGCCGGCACGTCTGTTCGGAGTTTAACAAGAACGAGAGCGAGAATAGCATGTACAGTATAGTCGGCAATTAGAGTGTAGACGCGAGGCATGCGCAGTTCGCTTGCACTCGCGTGTGCTCGTCTGACTGCACGAAATCGTCGCGAACCCAGAGATATCGCATCGTGTACCATTTTGGGTTAGATCACGATTATAATAATTTACATATTACAACAATTATTATTATTATTATTATTATTATTATTATTATTATTATTATTATTATTATTATGAGTCTGAGTGTGATCGTACCGGTTCCCGAATAAGTTACCGTTGATTGTAGGGTTGAGAATTTATCGTAAATATCTCTGTATTCGCATAAGCTTTTGGCTTTCTCAATAATTTCGCATCAATAATTTCCCGTTCTTGGCTATCGCGTTAGCGTCTCCCTTCGAAAGCTCAACGAGTTTGTCACTGAACCTATGTCCAGGGTATCCTTAATGAGGACTAGTGGCGTATCGTCTGTATTGTTTATTAAAGCGGCTATGTTTAGTTCTGTTTTATTAAACTAGACGGTGGAGTAATTGACGCGTACCTCACGTGATGCTACGAGTCATATCGTGTTGGTGCGTGCGGTGCAACCATGAGACAGACGTAACGTGCGAATCCCGTCTATGTCTATCGCGCGTCCGCCGCTCGTTTGCAATTAAAAAAAAGTTAACCGGAATGGGACGCCTGGCAGATGTAAAACATGGAAATTGATTATTATTAAAAAGAATTGAGTTTCATAAGAAAAGTATGCAATGAAAGGGAATACACAAATATTGAACAATTTAAAATGATAAAAACATTTTTTTAGATATATTTTAGCAAGGCAATGTTAATTATATATAAAATGACATAAAAATATACATGAATTATATAAAACAATAATAATCCAAATAAACTATTATAAAACTATCAATATTTGTCGGGAACTTTGTCGCCAAGATGAGCAGTTGAATGAGGATAAATGAGAAATTCAAGCAGTTCATACAAAATTCCCAGAACCAAACCCTTTTCAAGAATTTTATAGAAATCCAAATGTTGCAGTTAATGAAGATTTACGTATAGCCACACTTAAATATTTGGGAGCAATTGCCAAAAGAAAAGAAAACATAATGAGTCTTGATCAATTTTGTAACCTTATGTGGAGTGCTAACGAAAAACAAAAAGTTTTACTTTTACATGTCATTCATCATATTTCATCTGCAGAGAGAGACGCTATAAACACGCACATACACACATAAGGAGTAGAACGGGAGCGAGAGAGAGAGAGAGAGAGAGAGAGAGAGAGAGAGAAAGAGAAAGAGAGAGAGAGAATCTTATGAAGTTGTTTGATCCGAATGATAACTCAACATTATCATTTATTCTTCATTACTATTATTATTGTTACGTGCAAAGGAGAATTATACGAATATTTCATTGTACTGGTACCAAATGCGAAAATTGGCATTTTTAAGTAAATTTCATTTACAATGTAAAGAAAAATGGACAACATTAATTTATTTTAGTAAAAAATGACACTTACTTGGAATCACCATTTACATTGAGATATATGATATCGTCGACTGCAGAGTCTGCATTATTCTCCAATCGTTTTGCTACTTCAGAGATGCCTTTGAATCGACTTATGAAAATAAGCGAACTTTTTATCAAAGACTGAAGTTTTTGAGACACCAGATTTATAATGAAGAAAGTATTTCTTTTTAATTATAAAAAAGTGTTCGTACAAAGACAACAATAGCAACAAAAATTTTTTTTTCCGTAATGCCGTAATATTAACAATGCTTCACTAGTATCAATTTTATGTAAAAAATAAGTAAAAAATAAATGAAACGTTTCATCGAAACTGTTAAAAAATATAAAAATTGTTGATATTGTTAATAACTTCTGACATGTCACCTTTAGCGCCAAACACTGAGCGGACTCGGATTCATGAGGTCGAAATATATAGCAAAAACATGAGTGAGATCCATAAGCATCGATGTTTTATATGCTTTCCCCGGGCAGGAACCTCGTTTTTCGTTTATCGAAGGCTCCCGTACTGCAGGCGGCATCTGTCAAAATTATTTGTAATTTCTATATCAATTTATTGTTTTGTCCGACAGATGGCTTCTATCAATTGACAAAAATGTTTGTCCTTTATAAAATGAATATTTCGTATTTTTTATCATCTTAACATTTTTCATTATAGTTTTTTACGGATTTTGAATGATAATTACACTTTAAGGGTAATGTTATTATGATTTTTTTCAATAGATTAATTTCTTATAAGCAGAATGTAGAATTTCTTAACAACCGGTTTTATTGACCTTTCGAAGTTTTTTTATAGAAAAAAATACCTTTCTTAGCAGTATTAAAATATAATGTTTGTTCTAATTTAAATGTTTTTGGTGTTTCATAAAAGCTGTTCTATAGCATACACGCGTTGAATATCTTAAAGAATATGAAATTGTTTTTCGTATTAATTGGATTATATTTTGGAAAAAAGTCATATCTACTTTACTTTTTTATGAAAAATTATCCCTCCCCCTTTATCCCCCAATCCATGCCCTCGTGTGAGTTCCCGATACTAAAGTTGGTGCGTTGGTATGTACATATGAACAGTGGCGTTCGTGTGAAAGTACAGATGCACAATCGTGAGAACATACACATACACAATAGTTTCATAATTTGTGTAAACAGTAACGGGGTAAGGCAGTCTTCGAGAGGAGGAAAAACACAAAAGGAGACGCCGAGACCGAGAATCAATACAGTGCTCCCGAGATCTCTAGGTGCATGCTCTATCCACTGAGCCAGTGCCGCCCTACTCCGTCACTCTCATTCCTGCTCCGATTACCGGCATAGTGAGGACTTGTACCTCTTTTATTTATTTAAAATCTTTTCGAAACTATTACAACAAAATTAGATAATATTAGATTTATTAACATTTTACTATATTAGTTAATAATATAATAAGATACATAGTTTAATTCTATGGTAATTCTTTTTTTTTAATTGCAAAGCAAGCTGACGCAAGATAAATTTACGTGCATCTATCTCAATGATTTCGGGTATTGCAAAAAATCCACCCACAAACACATACACACACATACACAATCATTTTTAATAACCTTTACGATAAGATTTAAAAATATTTTATAAACATATCTCAGAGCGAGAGAGAGAAAGAGAGAGAGAGAGAAAATATCATACATAAAGCAAGCTACCACGCACCCTACTATCTATGAGCATACAGCTACGCCCTTTCGATCCATTCATCCATTACATAATTCTAATTAGATATGATGTTAAATCTAGTAAATATTTATATTCTTTGAAATATAATGATTTGATACTTTGAAGATTTATTCATTGACGTTGAATTTTGTAAATTAATATATATTACATAATTATGATAAATATCATATAATTTATGTCACTGACAGTGTGGCCTTTACAATATATTCAATACTGTATCCAATTCATTGCATAACAATGTATTTGAATATAGAAAAACGAATGTATATAAATAATAACCAATCAAATATTCAGTATTTTATAATAACAATGATATAAAATGAACGAAAACGTATATCCAAAAAAATTAATATATATTATACCTTGTAACAGGGTAGTTTCTAGGCGGCTAACTGCCTATGTACCCCGTACAAATGCAAAGTTCTCCTGCACTTTGCTTTTACGAGATGCTGAACTCGCTCGTGTGGTCGCCTACCTGCGACGATGCTCCGGTGCTCAGTATGCACTACACTCCTGTGTAGTGCCCGCGGAGGCGGCGGTATTCGGCGGTTTGAATACACGGAGAGAAATTTCGAAGGCTCAGCGCTCCATGTTATTGCGGCCGTACAGATCTCTATCGATCGATTGTTTTGCCGTCTATTCTCGTCGTTCCCGAATCCCGAAATTTTCCGAACTCTGGCGATACGAACATAAGCGTCTACCGCTTCGACTTTCGAGCTCCAGCCGACACGCTATAGTATCCAAATTTCGAGGTCTGAGACTGCGAAGCGTCGAGTCCCTGCGGTACGGAGAATCCTGGAGTCCCCACTCTCGCAATTCGACTGCTAATAATGACATGCACGAAAATCGTAGAGTATCTATACTTCGAATTCGAAGCCGAATCATTCGTAATTAGATGGGACAGAGTACAATATTATTCGTGTTCCCGTAGCTTCGAAAGTATCGAACGCTGAGCCTTCGAAATTTCTCTCCGTGTAGGAAGAGGGATCGAGACAACAATCAAATGAACACACTGCCGATTCTACTAAAAAGGCGTTTATTCGATGAGAAATCCGTCGTCCGCGTTGCGCGTATTCGCGTCGCGAGAAGGCCGCAAAATCTACGACCGGATCAACGACTGGGGCCAAATGCATCGCCAGTCGATCGCGCATGAATATATAGAAATTAAATCCTACTTTCTTTTATCGCGTTGATCAACGTCGTCCTCTAGCAAGGGAGTCTCCTTCTCGACCTCGCCGTGTTGCTGTTGCGGTGATCTATGAGGAGCAGTGGTTGCTGCGGTTGCTGCTGTGCTGCAGTTGCTGCCTCTCCTTGCTGTTGTTGCTGCTATCTCTGCTCTGGCTGCTGTTCCTGTTGCTGTTGCTGCTCTCGATGCTGCTGTTCACGTTAAATTTTTGGCGCGCGTGATCTCAACTATTCGCGAGTGCGGTCAAAAGCTAACTGACTCGAATTTCCCTCTAATTGCGAGTGCTCTATTGGCCTTCCCGCCCTTAACCTATGAATTGTATTTTTAAAATGTATTTTTTTTAATAAACAGCAATAATATATCGATATCTGTTACAACAAAATTACAGTATAATTTAGACGCTCGTAGCACATTTGAAGTCCTCTAGTAGCTAGAAAACATTAAAGCATAAATGAAGATACAAATTCCTTGAGTTAGGCATAACATAACATATAATAAAGTAAATATGGTTCTGTACGTTTATTCTGACAAAATAAAAATATTCTGAATATTTTATCGACGCTTTAAGATGGATTGTTTCTTTAGGCACGTTTATTTTGACACCGTCTACGAGAATTTAACAGAACAATACTAGTTAAAGTATTAGTGATACCGATAACTATAATTTCAAATTACTAACGCATAGTTTAACGTTTTCAAGACGTTGTCGGATGCCCATGTTCATGAGTGATATCTGAGCATTCAATTGTCAGCACAATATAAAATTAAATTCAAGTAGCTTTTAGTGACTATTCCATTTTAAATTAAACAATATAAAATTGAATTGTATGATGGTTTAATTTCTACTTAATAATTTATACTTTTTTTCAGAACAATATTGCTGAATTATATGAATATCATGGTTTTAAACAGATATTTCTTGAACATAATTTAATATAAATGGCTAATACAAATGTTGCAAGTTGTCAATTAATGAAACCACCTAAGGAACTAGCATCATGGAATTTTCCCTTGTCAGATGTACGTATTTTAAGAAAAATTGTAAATTAAAGAATATTATTTCGCGCATGATATCAGCAGACATTTTACAGATTTTAGATAGTTACTTTAATTCACTCCCTGAAGCATCTAAAATTCAATATGGAGAAGCAGCCCTGGTTATACAAAATTCTGTAAATGCGTATGTGCGTAGAGTAGAAGAGCTGTATGATGAAACAAGATCTTTAAATCATAAAATTATTGATAATAAGTAAGTATACTTAGTCTCTTAAAGCGGTTTTCCAATTTTATTATAACATATTACAAGTTACGTTATTCATTATTTTCATCTTGTTACATTGCGTTGAAGCAAAAGATTTGCCGAGAAAAAAGATTTCAGCTGCTTCAACTCTCAGTGGCATGAATCAGAGAGCCCCCCTCCCTGGCTGTAGTAACGCGTCCAAGCTCGACGTGACGTCGACAAGGGTGGTAACTGTAGTTATGACACAGTCGTAGCTGCGCGGTTTGGTGGCTTCGTCGACGCCATTAGAAAGTCACGTGCTATATGACATGCACGATGAGCGAGAGACAGAGAGCATGCGTGAGTAACAGCGGGAACAATAAAGAACACACGCCTATGAGAAAGAGAGATATAAAGAGCGCAGCGCAGTCATGGAGGAAGTAAAAGAGCGCTCACAAGCGAGAGAGACCGTAGTTTCATGAGGTGAGGAATGAATACAGAGAGAAACAGCGGCGTGATATACCACCTGTCAAGAGAACAACTGCGACGCTGTGCCTCCCAGCATCTCGTGCACAACTCCCTGCGCCTCTATGAGCCTGAATTTATTTATTTTTGTATACAGATTCACCGCAGTCGTCAACCGATTGGGAGAACGTCGGAAGAAAGGATAAGATCAATAAAATTCATTATTTAACAACAACAACAATACTCTTGTATTTCACCCAATCCCCCCCTACGACGTGGTGGCTTTCTCGCCTCTCTCTCTCTCTCTCCCTCTCTCTGAGTGGCACTGGCTCTTCTTCGTCTCCATCAAATACTCTGGCGCTGTACACTCAGTCCATCCAATAGCTCCGTGAAGACAACACGAGAATCCAGTCGCAATTGGATGGCGTTGTGTCGTCCCAGGCAAAGCTCTTTGCAGAATTGGTCATAACCGGTCTGACTTTTTCAGAAACGACATCTTTGAGGCACTTTGCCTGTGCAGCTCTTCGGCCTTTGGTCGTTGAGCTAAAGGAGAGAGACATTATCTCTGTGCAACTCCTGGGAAGGGTGAGAGTAGTCCGCAATGACACTGCCGACGCTTCTGATGCAAGTCCTCGAGCAGTCAGGTTACCGCTCTCGGTCTCATTGTCCAGGACGCTCATGCACACGCTCATCTCTGC